>PVKE010008651.1:0-47072 GCA_004027555.1 Craseonycteris thonglongyai
GAGTTGTCCATTGGGAAACTGTCTGATTGTTACCAACCAATGTCACCCCATTAAATTTAACAATAAAATATAATAATATTTAAAAATAAATAAATAAATAAATAATAAATAAATAAAATTATGTTCCAGTCTTTCTAGGGAATTCTCCACCCCCACCCCCCACGCCCCGCCTCTTTACCTGTTACGTTTGCCCTTGGCCTTTCCCTCTCCCATCCTCCATGTTCTGTGTATTTCTGAACTGTGACACAATTCCGAGCACTATGTATAGATAGTCCCTTCTCCTAGAGTTGGGGCTGGACTTAATGACCTGTGTCCAAAGCATAGAATATGCAGAAGAAAAAATAATAAGTTTACAGAGGAGAAAACTGAAAGACAACAGACACTATCTTAACCTTCATCAGGTGATCAATGTTTACACAAGCCCCCTGATATGATGCAATGAGAATGGTACTTCATCTCTGTGACCCCAATTTAATCATAAGGAAACATCAGGCAGACCCCAGTTGAGGGACACGCTACAAAAAATCTAACCAGTATTCTTCAAAACTGTCAAGCTCACAAGCAAATAAGAAAATATTGGGAACACAGATGAGAGGAAACTGAAGAGACATGACAACTAAACGCCATGTCATATTCTGGATTGGATCCTGAAACAGACAAAAGGATATCAGTAGAAAAATGGATGAAATCTGAATAAAGCCTGTATTTAGTCAATAGCATTGCCCAAATATTAATTTTGTAATTTTGACAACTGTACTGTGGTTATATTAGATGTTAATGTTAGGGGAAGGTGGGTGAATGGTATATAGGAACTCTGTAGTACTCTCTTTGTAACTCACCTATAAATCTAAAATTATTCCAAAATTAGAAGTAAAGAAAAATATCTGAAATTGTTATTGCTTCAGGTATGTACTTATACTGTTTTGATTTTTTTTAAACATGTAAAAACATTACTTGCTCAAAAAATCAAATGAAAAAAATAAAGCAAGCACTGCATTCATTACAGTATGCTTTTGAAAGTGGGAGGACTATAAATTTGCTTCCTTTCTTATTCTGCCTTATTTTAATGTGTTGCCAAAATAATTTGGATTTAAATCTGGGAGAATGTCAGTGTGAGTTTTGTGCAAATGTTAAATTTTTCTTTTCTGGTCTTGAGGGTAGAACTTCAATTTGGGCTAGATTCAGAAATAATAGCAATGAATCCTCTTTAATTGAAATTCATTTGCAATGCATGAATTAGGCCCCCTCCCCTGGGTTTAACTGAGCCTGAGGGTTTATGGTTTATGCCTGGGCAGAGGAGAGAATAGAAACAGTGAATAAATATTCCAAGTGAACTTGCTGCACAGAAACTTTCAGCAAAGAGTCCCGTTTTCATTGTGAAAGGTTGGTCACAGAACTAATTTGGATATCTACATCCTTCCAGATTTGTTTCGTGTCCATTTCAGCTGAAACATACAAATCACTGATGGCAGATAGAGGTGTGAGCCGCTCTGCCATAATAGGTAATTCTAGGTATACAATCGGGTGTTTTGTGGCTGTCACTTAAGCAGCCCCTGACAAACATCATTGCTGATGAACCCCGACACAGAAAAACGAGGTGCCTTCTGCCCATCTCTTGTGCCAAAGCATCAGGTGAAATCTATCATCAGTGAAAGGGCAGCAGTTAGCAAATTAATGTTCAGAAATTTTTCAAATAATTCTGCTAAAAAACAAGAAATGTATTTTTCAGGCATGATTAGGGAGAAAAATTGTGGCAATCACATGTGGAGATGGCTCTCAGCCACTGTAAACAGCTTCCACAGGACTCGCTCACTCCTGGCAGCCATGTCTTCCATGTTGTGGAATTAGGGGAAGAGTCTGAGTGCCACTCTTCCCTTGGAAATTCTGAGATGTACTATAGGAGGAAGACACCCATCCCTTCAGGAGAATCCCTCAAGCTGGGCCTCACCTGTGTGAAGGCCCAATGAAGACAGAAGAGTGTGGCTTTTAAAACCAGAAAGTTCCAAACCATCCACATTTTTTCCCTGAGCCCCTAGGGCAAGAGAAGAGGACACTAGGATGATAAAGTTGCTTCCTGAGTGGTTTTCCTGCCTTCACCTTTGCCCTCTACAATCTCTTCTCCACAGAACCAATTAGCTTTTTTAAAATGTAAATAAAATCACATCACTCTTTTGTTTTAAAATCCTCCAGTGGCTTTCCATCACACTTAAATTAAAATTCAAAATCTTGATGATGGGGAAAGACAGGATGGTTCAATGGGTTAAACAGTTGCTTTGCAGCCCCGGGACTGAGGATTGAATCCCAGCCCTGGCCTGTGTGGACCCATGTGCTAAACTAGGGTGTGCTTCCCATGCTGCAGGCCCCCAACCCAAATTCCGCCCTGTGTGGGCCCCACCCACCTGTGTGAAATGAAACCATGTCGAAAACAGATGGTGTACAACTATGGAGACAGCTCTGGGCCCTCCCCCTTCTCTCTGTCTCTCTCTGTTTCTGTCAAAAACAATAAAATAAATCTTTAAAAACAAATATCTTGGGGGGTGGGGTGGGAGTGGACACCGGATATATGGTGATGGAAGGGGAGCTGATTCTGGGTGGTGGGCACATAATGCGATGCATGGGTGATGTGATGTGGACTTGTACATCCGGAAACTGTCTAATTATTGCCGATCAATGTCACCCCATTAAATTTAACAATAATAATAAAAAATATATATATGTCTTGATGGTGGCCTCAAAGTCTCTTGTGATCTGACTCCTTCCTCCCCTTGTCCATAGCCATTATCTCCCTCCCTTACTATAATACATTCTAGCCAACCGGTCTTCCCAGCTATTACAATATGCGAGGCCCATTCCCACCTCAGGACCTTTGCACTTGCTGTTCCCTTCTTCCTAAAATGTTCTTTCCCTTCATCTTCTTGTGGTTCACTTGTTCATTTCAATTATTGACTCAAATATCTTGTTCTCAGAGAGGTCTTTCCTGACTAGCTTATCTGAAAAATCTTTCTCTACACATTGCCTCCCTCACTCTCTACTTTTCCACTGCTTTAATTTTTTCATAGCACTTAATTCTGCTTAAAATTATTCACAAATTCATTAATTGCCTGCCCCGCTAGAATAAAAACTTTCTAGAGTTTACAGTGCCTAGAATAGTGTCATGGCTATTATCAAAACTATTCACAAAAATGCCAGTTCCTGTCCTTCCAGATACATTTGGTCATGGGATTTGCTTTAGCCAGGGAAATGTGAAAAGTGACAGGTATCACTTCTAAACAGAACTATGGAGAACCAGTGCATGATTCATCACACTCTCTCCCTCATGCTGCAGAGGTCAGGGAAACATATGTCAAGTTGAAACCTAATCACATGTTCCCTGATAACTCACACTGCACATGTATCAGAGAAAAATAAATTTTTGCTGTTTGAAACTCCTGAGCTTTGGTGTGTGGTTTGCTTGTTACTTCAGTATAATCTAACTTAACTTGACTAGCATAGTGCCTAAATAAATACAGTAAACAGTCAGATGACCTGTTGAGTCTGGCTGGTAGTATGCCTCGCCAACATCAGCAATCACAAGCCAACTCAGATTTGCCCACAGCCAATAGGATAATAAGACCAGGGCCAAGCCCAGGATAAGGAGCCCAGAAAGGAGGGTGCGGGGCAAAGTAAAGTGCTTATCAGCTGTATTACCGGTCCGGCCTAACTCTGTAGGCTGTTCCCTCTCACTCTAAGTTATTTGCTTAGAACATACATCCTGGAGCAGAGGCATTGTAGAGGGGTATCTCCAGTGCAGAAGCCTGGATGGGGCTTACTTCCCTGGCTCCTCCCACTAGTCAGCTCCCTCTGATGATTTCAAAAACACAGCCTTTGGCATCTGCTGGACTTGTGCTCAAATCTCTACTCTTCCCTTACTATGTGACCCCTGGCAATTTACTGAACTTCTCTGAACTTCAGTTCTATCCGTAAAATGTGAACAATAATAATCCCTATCTCCAAGGGCCATGAGAATTAAATAACAAAATGCATTTGCAATACTTGACTACCGGTATGTGTTTGGCACAGAATATGTGCTCAATAAATGACAGCTACTAACATGAGTATTTGCTGAAATTCTAGAAATCTGTCAGGTTAGAGCTAAGGACAAGCCCCAGAAAGAAGCCACTATCTCAGATGGATCAAATGTGGTAGAAATGAAAGAAGAAATATTCTCCTAAAACAACCAAAACAACCCAGCATCTAAAATAATTTGAATTCAAATGAAAGCCCAGAAGGACACAAAGAGAAGCGCAGCCACAGCCACTCCACAGGATTCAGCACGCTGTTAGGGAGCACTCACATTGGTCATGTTTGTTGCTTTTAGTGTTATCGTATTTTTGCACAGACCTTTTAATCTCAGAAATTAAATGACTACTCTAGAAGGTTACAGGACTTCTTACCCTCCCTCTCCCTGGTTGTATTTCCTTTTGAGACATTTTAAAAGTTTTCAGTAAAAAAAATGCTGCAAAAGGCTAGGTTGAATTATATGATACATTGAAATTAAAACGAAATTTTAAATTATCATGCAGTTTGGAATGATGTAGAATGAGTGATAAAGGTTAAAAGGATAATGGCAGATTCTTTTGCATGGTCCCCCCCACCCTTTCTGTTGTTTATTATTAAAAAAAAACCTCAGAAAATTAAAAATAACATTTCTTTCCTTATTGACTTTTTCTTTTCCCACTTGGAAAACATTAATTTATTTTCTGGGTTTCTAATGGAGCTGATATTAATATAGCTTTATTTATTTATTTCATCCCCTAGAGCCTAGAAACAATCTGATGACAGCTCACTCCTGAGGACAGCAGGCAGGTAGCTCAGGAGATAGTAGGATATTCCTTGGGACAATGGTGCAGAATCCTTTTCCCATAGCCTCTTCCCAGTGTTTGCACAGAAAGGCCTCACCTAAGATTCAGGGGACTTCCAACCCACCCACTGCCTTATGAAGGCCGTTCTGGAACTGGTCCGTAGTCCTGCTCACACAGATCCCTCTGCTGGGAATGCCTCCTTTCTCCTTTCCTGTCTTCCTTTAGGATCCAGCTCAGATTCTGTCTTTTGGAATGAAGACTGTCCTGATCTTTTCTTTTTGTGGGACACAAACCTCCCAGAAGAATAAGTTTCTAATGTATTTAACACACCATTGGTAAGGTAGACCCTGGGCCATATTCTGGAGATTCAACAGTGAATAAGGCATAATTCCTGCACTTGAGTATAGCCAGTCTAGATGTGGAGACACAATGGCAATGCTACAGGACAATTCTCTGTGAGAGCATGGAGGAGGGAGTGTGTGCCTTACCAGGGTACTTAACCAAGGCTGGGATCAGGGAAGACTTCCAGGAGGAGGTGACATCTGAGTTGAGTCTTACAGGAAATGAAGAAATGAAAAGAGGAAGCTGGAGAATGGAACGCCGAGGACTCTCAGAGTAACACATCATGCTGGCCAGGCCATCACTGAACCTGAGGTTCCGTGAAGCCACCTCCCAGTTCATAACCACCTTTCCCACATTGTGTTATAGATATTGCCTGTTAGTTAAACCATGCTTCTGTGCTTATTAGTTATGCTATTTGATAATTTACATCCAATTTAACAGAATCTTCTGGAATCAATGCTAAAGCTCAAAAAAGCTACTCTCATAGTGAAGATTTCCAGCATGTGGCAGAGAAAATTGTGAGGGCTCAAGTGCCTTACATTAGATGTGGCTGCATACTGCCCTCAGCTCACCATCACTAAGGCTTGAGGTTCTCCAGAGAGCCTAAGACTCTCTGTTCACTTACAGAAGTGAGGAGAATCCCACTCCTCACCCTAAAGCACCAGCGGTCTCCAAAGGGGTGGAGCTGGACCAGGGTCTGAGTATCCAGAAGAGAACTTCTACTCTCCTTCAAGCCCTCCTCTGCTACCATCCTTTTCTTATAAAACCTTCTGCTAAAATCTGCATGCAAATTGTCTTCTCAGAGAGCCTCTTCACCAATTCATCAAGACCATGTCAAAGATATCTGTATTTGTTAAGGAAATGCTGGCTGCTGTAAAAATCAAAGCAAAAAGAATAATGACTCTACCAGGTAAGAAGTTTCTTCTTTGCACAAGGAAAGTTCAAAATGACTGTTCCTGATTGGCAGGTAATTTCCTCCAAACAAGATTTAAGGGTCCAGGCTCCTTCTATCTTGTGGCTGTCCTGTCCTCAATACATAGCTTCCAAGGTCACCAACACTAACCTATGAAGTCTGTAGAAAGAGAAAGAACACAGAGGAGGTAATAGTCCAGCCTGGCTGTGGTGAACATCACTTCCATTCTAAATTCAGTTCTAGAACTTAGTTATATGGGCACATATAACTGCGTATTCTGGCTGTGTGTCCAAGAAAAAGAGCAAATAGTTATGTTAATAACTAGACAGTCTCTGTTCAAACATGTGAATTTTAGTCTTCGACTACATAGGGACTCAATAAAATTTAAAAAAAAAAGCTTTAGTCTCTGGATGCAACTGTTGGCTTGATCCACATCTCCCCCCAGAAAAAGCAATGGGTTCATACAAAAAATAAATCAAAGAGTTGACTTTGTCTGATTTCAAAGCCACTAGCTATGTTGTGTCAATTAGAAGATTTAGATAAAGTCCCTACTCTCAAGAAGCTTACATGTGAAAGGTAATGGAGAACAATTAGATGCTTACTGAATCAGAGTTTACTATTGAATATTTATTTCTGACTTCAAAAAAATTATCACTTTCACTTTTCCACAAATTTAACACCTTTGTACTATCTGTGGGTATTAGCTCTTACCCAGACTTCTTGTGGTAGTTACTGGTACTTCTCACCAAATAAATATTCATGGTTCTCTCCACTTCCAGGCATGCAATAGAATTGCACTTTCCTGACCCCTTGAAGTTAGCTATAGCCACGTGACTTCCTTTGGGTAATAAAATATGAGTGGAAGTGGCATGTCACACTTCTAGGAGACAATTTAAGAACCAGGGCAGTTTTTCAGAGCCCTCTTTTCCTCTGAGATGACTGACTACCCACAACATTCAAGATGGTGGATACTGCATCAGCCTTGGTCCTGAAGTGAGGAGACATGGTCCAGAGCCCCCAGTCAGCCTGCATGGACTTATAGAATGAGCATAAAAAGGACATTTATTAAGCACCATTAAGCTCTTGCTGCTTTTGTTCCTACCACATAAACTAACTTATCCTAATATACCCTTCCCTGGGAAATATGACACCTAGAAACTTAAACGAATAATCATTTATTTAGTAGAATTCTTGGCTTAAAAACCTAGAGACATTTTAAGGCAAACAGATTATTTATAGACTTACAGTAAGAGTACAAATAGAGTCTAAATTTATGAATTTGTTTCCTGGTGGGGTGATGGTCTCTTCTTTTATCTTGTAGTCATCAGAGAACTCCAAAGCTTAGAATAATTCTGGTGATGTTCTGGTCTGTGCTGTTATAAAGGCCAAGGAAGAAAACCAAATTTGGCTTCCGTAAGCACTGGATGGTAGTCAACTGCAGAAACAGAGATATACAAGGCTCAAAGCAGTAAGAACCCAATTGATGATTAATTGTGTTAAGAGAGAGAGAGGCAAGTAAGAAGATGGAAGTTAGAGAAAGTCTGGTGGCCTGTATAAAGCTGTAGTCCCAACAGCCAGTTCTGAATGGGAAGTGAAGGTTGCGACAGAATCCTAGGAGGAGGCAGGCAGAAGTTCTTTCTCTTTTGTTTTCTTTTTTGGACCAAGCAGAAACAGCAGAGGAGAGATTGAATTCAAGTCAGTTAAAGAAACCAAGATGCTAGGTGTTCCAGGTAACAGCTGCACTGTAAACAAATCAATTGAGGCAGCTCACCCAACAGGGATGGAAGGCCTTGAAGTGATTCTGTTTAGGAAAAGAGTTACAAAAACACAAGTTCTGCCACTTAAGCAAGAGCAGCTCAACCAGAGGCTTCCCCTCTCAGACCAGAGCAGGCAAGCTGAAGTTTGAGTCCTGGTAATCCATGACAAGGAAACAATCATAGGAGGTGACTGCTAACATTACAAGGCAGGCTTTATTAATCATTTTTAACCTCAGCATATGTCTACCTCTTGTTGGAGGAGAAAAATAGCACGTAGTGTTGGATTTTGGAGTCGACTCTCCTTGGATTCCAGTCTTGTTTTGCTAGTGAACTTGCACATGTTTCCCAACCTCTCTGATCCTCAGTTTCCTCTTCTGTAAAATGAGCACAATTAAGTGGGATGAAATGGAGTGTTCTAGATGGCCAGAGGAGAGCCTCAGTCCCTTTAGATGAATGGTAGCATCCCCTTCTACATAATGTTTGCAGGAGAAGGGCCTCTGCATTTGGTTGGCAGAGAAAGAGGGAGGAGGAAGAGTCGTGGGGTTTGTTTGTTTGTTTGTTTGTTTTGGTTTCCAATGCAGAGAATCTTTGGGAAAGAAGACCTGGGCAAGGTGGGTTGAGACAGGGCTCTTGCTGGTCTAGAAGGTGATGAGAGAAGAGAATTGAAGGAGTTTCCTGTAGGAAATCTGTGCAAAACTAGTCAGTCCCCACAGTTCTACTTCTGGGTTTGGGTGACTCAGTCAATGAAGCCTAGAGTAGAGGCGGGAGGACACTTTTCTTCCTGACATCTCCCCATACCCACTTAGCAATATATGTATGGCAATATTTGTATTCACAGAATGATAAACTTCAGAAATTCAGATCACAGAGACAACATATGTGAATTGCTACTGTAGGTAGTACTTCCTCAGTAATTATGCATTCTCTTTCATTAAATCTTTCTTCAAATGTATTGTTTTTGAAATGTGGGCTTGATGTCTCCTAAATAGATCCTAATTCCTCAAAAATCATTTATGCTCATCTAGAAAAGAAGATCTGAGTGGAACTTGAGGGCATCCCTAATTACTTTCAGTGTTCTCATCCTGCAACAATTCTAACAGTACAGAATTGTTAGCACAACCTGGTGTTTTCCAAAAAAACAGTTCATTTAGGCAATAGGCTGGCTGCCTAATAATTCCCTGTGGAACTTGTTACACCTGGAGATTTCCAAACTCTACCTTGAGAAATTTAGATTCAACAGATTCTAGAAAATTCCACAAGTGATTCTGACACACATTTTGGCTTGAGAATCACTGTCTCAAGCAATTCCTTCATCCCGTGACAACTAGTAGAATTGTGGGCATAAAAACAAAAAAGAATCAAATCCTGAGGATATAATTTGCAAATTAAATCCATTTTAACAAAATAAAGGGCATAAATGAGAGTTCAAGTAAATAAAAGAGGAAAGAGTTGCCTGTACATAGATATTTGTTCACTCTTGATCTTGTTTCTATCCTTCCTGAAACTTGTTGAATGGAATGAAACTCAACAATATGTAATGATACAAGTGCTAGCACTAGGGAATCACATGGATAATATATTCTTCTGACAAGATATTAGACCAAGCAAAACAGAAGCAGACATAGATACAGAGAGCATTCTAATGGTTGCCAGATGGGAGAGGGTTGGGGAGGTGGGTGAAAAACGGGAAGGGATTAAGAAGTACAAACTGCCAGTTATAACAATAGTCACTGGAATGTAAAATACAACATAGGAAATCTAGTCAATAATAGTATAATAACTATTTATGATGTCAGATAGGTACTAGACTTATTGGAGTGATCACTTCGTAAGTTATGTAAATGTCTAATCCCTATGTTGTACACCTGAAACTAATATAATATTGTATGTTAACTGTAACTGACATAATGTACATCACTTCTCTCAAAATCTGCTGGTCATTACACTGTTCTCACACAGATAACAAAGTATGTTGTGTTGCCAACTCATGTCCCAATAATAAACCCTTACAAAAATGGATAATTGAAAGAGGAAATGACCAACAAAGACAAAAGTGACACACACAAAAAAATGAAAAGCAGTAAATTGGACATGAAATTCAAATCAAAGGTAAACAAAGTTATAGAAAAAATATCTGACCATGGGCATATTGACACTGCTACCACCCAAGAAACTAGATTTTCTGCCAGAGGGCATCGCACATTGAAGGCAGAGGGCCATGAGGATTGCTTGTTTTTTGATCTGTAATGTGTAGAATCTTGGCACAGTTAGCAGTGTTAACCATTTGTCGGTGTCATATGTTTGAAAAAAGGCATCCCTCTTGCATTTAATCTCCTATAGTTGTATTTTGCCATTCACATTATTTTTACTTATTCCAATAAATAGAATTGCCTTTGTGATGACGCCTGTTCTCTCTTTTTCACTAACTTTACCACACAGCAAGAGGGTGTGCCTAGCTGAAGGATGAGATTGGGAGTAGGTAACTGCACACACTCGTTCACCCTTTAGAGTTATTCCCTCCTTTCTTGCCCTGAGTTTGCTCAGAGCACATGTGCTGTTCCTCTGGTAGGTCATGTACTACAGCTGCCTGTCCTTGCTTCTTTATCCAGCTTTAGTATCCACTCCTGACATCTGGGTTGGAAAAGCTCCCATATTGTTTAAAGTGCTTCACTCATTAATTCAATCAAATGATAGTTGTTGCAACCAGACACACACTGTAGCCATTCATAACTCTGTAATTAAACATCCTGTTTTCTGTTGCTGGCCTGCTATCTCTGATCAGGGATTTTTTCTGAAAATATTCACTATTTTGGAAATCTTTTACTTTTGTAATTAATTGTGGCTACCTTAGCTCTGTTGAGTATTGCCATCAATCTGAGTATTTTGTTTTATATTTTACAGTAATTTCTTAATTTTCTAGTGTGCACTTAGAGCTTTGGTGCCTCTGTAACTTCATAGGATTCTTGAAATATTATGAAATATTGTTTTCTGTCATTTCAATGAAGCTTGGGAAGAAGGAGAGGTAAATGTTTCTGATCAGTTACCTGAACTCAAGTTCCACATGAACATTAGGACATTTTCCAAAAAGGAGTTCTTTTTGTACTCTCTAGGCCAATATAGCACTGTGTAAATTGTCATTTATTGAAATTATATTTTACTTCATTACCCCCATGTAACCTAACAATACCACATTTCCATCAAAATATATCCTGAATCAAATTAGTTATCAACACCTTCTCTACTACTACCCTACCTAAGGGTCAATTTAAATTTCTCCTTCAGCTTGAATTATAGAAAAGTTATTTATGTTTTTGTATGGCTTATAAATAAAAATTATGCAAAGAATTAAAGTTCAAAAAGCCACTTTTCTGAATTCTTAATAGTTTTAACATTTTTTAATTTGATTCCTTTGGCTTTTCCAAAGAGATAACCATCATCAGTAAATAATAAAAATTTTGTCTCTTCTATTATAGTTATTGATTTATTAAGGTTTTCTACCTCTAATCAGGTAAATTGTAGTCACTTAATATTGTACTAGAAAAGTATCCAGTTCATTGTTTCAGATGTATTTTTTTCTGTTGTTTTATTCCCATTAAAAATGTGCATATTTTTTCTTTTTCATTAATTGATGAGAGGATATGGTTTGTAAGAGTAAGTTATTCTGGGTGGCTTCAATGCTTTAATTTAAATAATGCTCTTGGTCATGTTAAGTAAAAAGGCTTTCTAATTTTTTCCTTTTAAACAAAGTTTATGTAGAATTTTATTAACTTTTCTTTCAGCATTTTTTAAGGTGACTGTATAATTTTATTTTAATCCTCAAAAAACCTTTTGAGAGAGTTTCTATCTTTTATCCCACTTTTAAAGACAGGACAGTAGGCTCAGAGAAGTTAAGTAATTTTCCCAAGGTCACACAGCAAATGCCAAAACCATAATTTCAAATTGGATCCCTCTGAGACTTTGCCCTCTTAACCCCAACATTGCATTGTAGCTTTGAGTATGTCTGTACACTCATACATGCACATAAATACACATACACACACACAAACACACACATTATATAGCTTTTCCTACATTATATCTCCATCTTGATGCCAAGGAGCCTGGAAAGATGAATCATTTCAGGATTTAGGATATTGGAAGGATAATGTTCATACTGAGGTTGTTGAGTGAGCAGAAAGAAATGGAACCCAGAGAAATTGTAAGTCCCTATTTGCCCCAACATAACTATTCTTGTCTGGGAGCAGGGGTAGAACCAGTATACATTAACCATCCTAGCTCATCCTACTGGAGTTTTCCTCACTGTTCACCTTTCCTGTTGCTCATGCCTTCATAGGCACTAGGGGGCGTGGAGTACCCCTGGTGCTGCCTCCATTGTTGTTAGAACTCAGATTCTTCTAAAATGTCTCAACAGCAGTGTACTGAGATAAATAATGCACCACCACCTTGCCCCATAAGTAATGACCTCTCAGGACCTATGGAGGTGACATTATGTGGAAATAGGGCCTTTGCAGATGTAATCAAGTTAAAATGCAATCATACTGAATTTGGGTGGACCCTAATCCAATAACTGGTATCCTTATGAAGAGGGGAAGTTGGACACAGACACATGGAGAGGACAGATGGTCATGTGAAGATGAAAGCATATGCCATGTACCAAAGAATCCAAAGGATTGTTGGCTACCACAAGAAGCCAGAAAAGGACAGGAAAGATTCTTCCCTACAGCCTCCAGAAGGAGCCTCGTCCTGCGTGCACCTTGATTTCAGAGTGCTTGCCTCCAGAACGGTGAGAAAATAAATACTTCTTGTTTAAACCATTTCGTTTGTGGTGACTTTGTTAGGAAACGAATATAAGCAGGAAGCTTTCCAGAACCTCATCCCAGGACCACCCCACCCACCCTCACCTATTTGTCTTTCTAAACGTGGGGTAGAGTAAACACAAAATTACATTTTTATTTAGGGCTTACATGTGAAGTACTATTCTTCAACCCTCAAAAAGAGACATTAAATGAGTAAGTGGGGAGATAACTACATTTCAATAATTCGACATTTGGGTTTAAATAGATTTTTCAAACCAGGTGTGTGCACCTGCATAAGCACACAAGCACACACACACTCACTTACCATTTCAAAGTCCTTTTCTTCTTCAAAACCTGAGGATTGAAGTAATAGAGCCATGCCTATTTTTACACCTTTAAGTGTCAGTTCTCAGAATAAACATACAAGTCACCTTGCCATTTCTTTCATTTTCTTTCTCAGTAACTTGTCTTTGGCTCTAACATTTCAAACAAAGAAGGATCTTTCCTTGAGGACTGTTCTTAAATGGAACTCTCTGGACCTTTCTAATTTGCATGAAGTTTTTTTCATGTAATAAATGTGTTGTTTCCTCATGTCCCTAATTAACAGTATCCACAGGACTCATCTTCCCCACCTCTCCCAGTGCCTCTTTTATTTATTAATTTTCTCCATTTACATGTTTTTTTCCATCTCTATGCATGGGATATTTAGACATCCTTGAGTTTCTGAGCTTCTACACACACTTTTGTTCTTAGCCTCTGGTGACCCTTTTGTTTTCTTTACAGTATCTCCACATTTTTTTCAGTCCTTCAGTTTTGTAACTTGTTTCATTTTTAGCAATCATTGTTTCTTTCTTTTAAATTTACCAATTCATCCGTGCCTCCTCAGGAGCGGAGCCACTGCGCTGGCAGCTTCTTCAGCTGGTGTTGCAGAATCGCTTCACTGAATCAGGGTCATTTACTTAGATTTGTTCATTGTTTCCTAAGCTTACACTATGGGGTGACTGATCTTCTTTTTATTAGACGATGTTACTGGTTCCTGTTACAGGAACCAGGAGGAGGAATTGGGCCTGCTTTTGATCCACCATCTTTCGAGATGTCCCCTATTATCTTTACACCTTTTGTGCCAATCAGAAATCTGGCTCTTGACATCCTTCATTTCCTGCAGTTTCTTGTCACATGCCAAATGTCTCACTTGCAAGTTTAGTTTTATTTTGGTGTCAATTCTTTGTTCTAAATAAATCATTCAGTGTTATACTGACAAAAGTAACATATTTACTTCTTACAATAGCTAGCACAGTATTGACTTGTCTGCTTATACCTAATGTCTTAAAACTTCCCTTCTTAAAGTACCATCTTTATTGAAGAAAATTTGGGGAACAGTTTTGTAGACCCTTTTCTATTAGCACTATTGTAAACGTTCCTACATGTTATTACAGAGATGTGCATAAACACATTTCTAATGGCTGGATACTATGCTATGAAAGTCAGCACCATTGCCCACAGTCAGATATTTAATTTCTAAAGTTGGTGTGCACTGTTTTGGTCAGCTAAGCATCCTTTCCTCCCTCTTCAGGTAATTACATGCTCTTGCCTACCTTCCCTTTGGAGAACCACCATCTTGCCTGGAAGTTCAACTCTAACACTTTTTGAAAGAATACCATTTCTCTCTCAGAAAAGGAACTTCTAAACTAGGTACACCACCACCACACAGCATCGGTGTCTCACAGCCATGGGTTCAAGGGATCATAAACCAGAGGGTTGAGATAGACACAAGCATTTCTTCTTTAAAAGTGAAGATACAAGTCTTACTATAGTTTAGTGAAAACCACTCAGCAAGCAAGGTACTTGGGCAAACACAGTACTAGGCACCAGAAATAGAGGGAGGCAAAACCACAGCCCTGCCCTTGGGCTCATAGTCACTGGCAAAGATAAGGATGTGGCCAATGGGAGGACAGGGATAGTAAAGGGAGGCCAAAAAGGGATCAAACCACATGTGGAGGTTCCAGGGGGATTCACTGCGGAGGCGTTAAGGGGGCTGAGCCTCGAAAGGTGAGTCAGAAGCAATCCTGACAGTTCAGGCTTATTTCAAGTCGAAGCAGCCTCTAAACTGCTCTTGCCTCTCTGATTCAGTCTGGGCATAGAGTCATTTTATTACAAGATAGCAAGACCTCAAATGGCCTTTTTCTCTCCATGCTACCAATTCTGTTTCTTCAGTTAAAAAAAAAAAAATGAAATAAGAGGCAGGAAAATCCATTCCACCCCAGCCCCACCCCCAGGTAAGATGTGTGGCTCAACCCAGTGCTGAGAGCCTCCCTTTCCTCGCAGTTGTGGAGATGCTAAGCTTGGCTGACTTGCCCTAGGACAAGTTTTAAGTTCCCAAACTATCCTAGGTTTCAGAATACTTTTATGAAAAGGCAGTTTCTGTTACACAAAACAACACCTTAGAAGATCCAAGTGATTTATTTTTAACAGATTCTTTAAGTGCTCTGATTCACCAACACTTGCAGGCAGGGCCCAGTGTAAGACAGCCATCATTATCAATCAAGGCACTGGGGTTGCAGCGAGCAGGGCCGGGCAAAGCCAGAGGCCCAAATTAAGGACGCTTTCTGGGCTAAGCCCCTGGTGGGCAGGGGCCCTGTCTGGCTAAATTGCTTTGTGCCCCACAGAAGAGAAGAAACGAGAGGTTTTTATTTTCTATTTGTCATGGTTATGCACTTGCTGTGGGCTAAGGGAAGCGAGCAAAGGCTAGAGCTGTACGGGGTGTTTGACAGAAGATTTTCGGGGGGGGGGGGACATAGCACCTAAATCCTCAAGCAGGTTGAAATTCCCTGGCAAAGGACTCATGGAAAAAAGGCTAGAATTGCCTCTGAGCTTTAAATGCCTCACAGAACTCGCATCGATTTGTTTATGATTCCTGAAAGATGTCATCAACGACTAATGGTTCCAGAACAACTGGGGAACAAGGGTCTGTTTCAGAGGAGTGGGTTAAGCAGCTTTCCACACCAAAGCCCCAGCGAGCCCCATTGTCCCTCTGTTCACCTGTCCAGGTCCTTTCATCCAAACTGCAGTTTCCTGGCTAGGCTGGAATGTGTTTTAAAAGAGATCACCGAGCAAAACCTCGGTGTGGGTCTTCCTTGCCCCTTCTTTTCTTCTCTCCCTTTTCCCTTCTCCCTCCCTCCCTCCCTCTATTCCTCTCTCTTTCTCCCCTCTCCTCTCTTCTCTCTCTAAACCTTTTACACTGCAGTTGAACAAGCCCCTGGATAAAGACTTTATCCAAAAACCCCCTCTTTAAAGTTATTTCAAATTTCTCTGCAAGGCTTTCAGAAATCTGTTTGTTTGAGGGCAGAATTAGATGTGACCGGCGTTTTATTGTGACATAAAACCATATTTCTTCCCTGGAAGATTAAAAAATAAAATCGGTTAATAAGAAAAGCTGTCAGCAACAGAAAATGGCTGACATAATCCGTTTATCCTCCGAGCAATAAAGATATTGGTCCTTGGGAGTCTATCCTCTCTCTCATGTTATTTCGCCCAAAACATTATCTTCCCAGCATTCTGATGGATTAAGAAGTCATATGGGAGATAGCAGGGAAATGACAGATACAAAAAAATATATAATATCCTTTCATTTTCCCTCCTCCCTCCACACTCACTCATATTCCCCCTCTGTCTATCCCCCCACCCAAAAGACACACATACACACACATACTTTATTTTCTCTTTTTTCCCTCTCCCTGATGCCCTCCCATTTTTCTCACCCTTTGGAAAAGAAATAGATCTTCTTTTACCCACAATTCCAATCTGAGATAATCCTAATAGGGGTGATGATGCAAATGGCACAGAAGTCAATGCCTACTCTGCGTGCGTGTGTGCGTGTGTGTGTGTGACTTGCACACATCCACATAGACACAGATTGCCAAATGACGCGATGGGCCCTTGATAAGGGTATCGAACACCTAGAGAGAAAGAGAGTTAAATGTATCGAGTCACACTACTGGATGTTTAAGATTTCTGACAAAAGCATAAATTTTAGGAACAAAGCTACCGGCAGCACAAGCTAAAGGAAACAAAAAGAGCTTGGGAGAGGCAACAATTAAAATACTCCGTGAGTTTTCAGGAACCAAAAAAACCGTTGAAAAACAAAAGAGTGTAGTATGGCCAAACTTGTTTTCCTCTTGTCTCAATTAATGGTACCAACCACCATCTTTCAGGGGAAAATGTTCTTGAGATCACCCCTGAGAACCCTCAGGATGATTTTAAATTGCTTTACAATAATCCCTAGAACCCCTTCCTGGAAATTGAAGAAAGGATAACAGGAATGCAAATAAAAACTAAGAAATGTCTCTAAAATGTATTCTTCTATCTGGAAAATCATTTTTTTTTCCACCCGAGTCTCACCACTCTCGTTTCTCACTCACAACTTCTCTCAGGTAAAAAACCAGCACTTTTGTCAGGTGTATGATTAAAAAAAACAACAAGCTAAATGTTTGAAGTCCTACTGATGAAGACTTAGTTGTGTTTCATGTGAATTTGACCAAATGATTTTACTGTTGACATGTGTGCTCTCTTAAGCAAGAGGACAGGAACCTCTAAGAAGAATAAGAAATACCAGGAGGTGACAGTGAGCCCTATAGATGGTTGTAGAATGGAGGATTTCTGCAAATGGCTTTCAATGTGTACATGAAAGTGGACAATTATGTATGCATGTATGTACATATGCACATATATTTTAATATCTAAATATTGCCTTAAATAGACCACTCACAATTATTTTTTAAGTTTACCAGTCAATCCTCACCTAAGTTACCAGAAGTGGAAATAATAAAATTTATCATTCTTCTAATAGCTAATTCTCAAGTGTGTCTGTGACTGTAATATCCTCTTGTGGGTGCAGAAATGAGCACAGAGCAGGTTAAGGATAAGAGAGGAGGTGAGATGAGGGAGGAGCATGCGGTGAACTGTCAGCTGTCACACTGTCTTTTTTTTTCATTGACAACACTTTACCGCACAAATAACGCAAAATTCAAATCTTGCGTGAATTTTAGGACACCCTTTATAAGTGTTTATAAGAAAACTATTTATGATACAGGTCTAGAAAAATTTTAGATCATAGATATTAAGCTAAAACGAGATTATGTGCCTTGTCCTGCAGTCTCTACTATTTTTTATTTAACAACAAGGGCTCCTACTGGCCTGTTAAGCCTACCCTCACTCTACACCCATAGTTTATAAATGTCCTAAAGGACGAAGCTATGCCAAAGGCCTCCCTCCACATCAGCGGGCTTGCTAAGTGAGCCCCTTAGCTATGACCAATCCCTGGTTTAGTTTATGAGCCTTATTGCCATGGAGTTTTATATGCTTCCGTGTTGTCCAATCAATGATGTTCAGTGTCCTCTGATTATCATTATGTTCACTTGCCTTGTAAGTTACTTATCAACAAACTGCTTTGGGAGCTTTGGTTCATCCTTAATTGGAAATAAACTAGTATAAGTGTGGATAAGATAGCAGAATGCATTTAGGGCTGTATTGGGTGTGGCTTTAGAGTACCAAGAAGGATTTTCTCACTGTAAACCTGGAGGAAGCACAGCCACAGAAGAAAGAGTTGAAGAATGGAGAAGGGGAAAGCCCCGTGGATACTGTGTGAGCCCTGGATCCCACCTACCAGAATTCTAACTCACTGGGCTCCAGAGAAGTGAGTGCCTGCTTGAAACTATTTTTATTAAAAAATAATAAAATGTTAGACCCTTTCCTTGTATTTAAACATGTACGTATATAAATATATAAAATTAACGTATACATACACACACAAAAATAATACCCTATTATTACTCAGTTTTGTTTTTCATTTAACAATATAGCTTGGAGATCTTTACAAATCAAAATAGAAAATATACAGATCTGCCTCACTCTTTTAAAAGACCATATACAACTTCACACTTTATGTGATGGCTCATTTTATGTGTTACCCTGACTGGTCCTTGGAGTGCCCAGATATTTGGTCAAACATTAGTTTGAGTGTGTTGGTGAGGCTGTTTCTGGATGAGATTAACATTTGAATCAGTTGGCTGAGAAAAGCAGATTGCCCTCCCTAATGGGAATGATGGGCCCCATCCAGTCAGTTGAAGGCCTGAATAGAACAAAGTGGCAGATTGAAAGGGAACTCCACCTGCCTGTCTTAGAGCTGGGACATTGATTTTTCCTACCTTTTTTCAAGTCTCATCCTGATCTATACCATGAGCATTCCTGGGTCTCCAGCTTTCTGGCTGCAGATCTTAGGACTTATCTGTCTTTTTCCTCATACAATTCCTTACAAGAAATCTATATGTAAAGAGATTTATATTGGCCCTGTTTCTCTGGGAAACTCTGACGAGTACACTTTGGATGGGTCTTTACTTCTTTGACCACTCCCCATTTATAGGTCATTTTATATTGTTTTCAATTTGCCTATTTTAAATAATGTTAAATCCATGTTGCTGGAATAGTTTTATTTCTATAGAGAGAGTTCCAGGAACAAATAGCTAGGACAACATGTAAGCATTTAAAAGTTTACCTTTTGATCTGTATATTGCAAGTTTTCCTTCCAAAAAATGCTTTTCTAGCTTTTATTCTCACCAACATTTTATCACAGTGGCTATTTGTTTATACCCATATGTGAGATGGATATGAAAAATATTTTTAATTTGATGATTTGGAGAATAAAAAGCTTCCATGTCATTATTATTTTAAATGGCATTTACCTGCTGAAATACCAATGATGTTGTTTTTCCCATGTCTTTATTGGGAATGTGTGTTTGTTGTTCTGTGAAATACTTTACTCGTTTTTCAGTCAGGTAATTTGCCTTTTTCTTGTTGATCAATAGTTGTTCTTTAGCTATTACTGATATTAATCCTATATTTGTTATAAAGGTTGCAAATATTTGCCACAAGCCTGTCACTTGTTTTATTATTGTTTACAACATCTTCAGAGTGGGAGGGTCACAGAAGAGTGGTATTTTGTTCTGGAATCAGGCAGCCTAGGTTCAAACTTTACTTTTATAACGTACTAGCTATATAACCTTCGGAAACCCCCTTAAGCTTTCTAAGTCTTAATTTGCCCTCATAACAAAGGAATTACAATAGTATCTAAATCACTGAATTACTGTGAGCATTAAATGAGATAATAATATATGGAAAGTACATAGCACATTATCTGGCACATCGGAAGTGCTCAATTCATGACAACTATTGAGTGTTATGATCACTGTGTCATATGAAGGAGTGCATATGTAGTCACAACTGGCAAATGTTGAGTTAGATATCCCTTGGAATATCTTTGGTTGAAAGAAACAGAACACCAAACTAAAATCTGGCTGCAAAATAACCAAGACTTCTATCCCCAAGGTGCCCATGATCCAGAATAATTACAAGAGCTCCAGTCCTCACGTCCAGGTTCGCCTAGGAAGAAAAGAGAGAAGGGAAAACAGTACCACTTCTCATTGAGTCAGGTCACATTAAGAGATTTTTCCATAAGCTCCACCTAACAATATCAGTATTGAATGGTCTCTTTCTAGCTTCAGGGAAGGCTGAAAATTAATCATTTAAGTGGGCATATAGCCAGTGAGTCTAATATTTGGAGTCTATACACAAGGGGAATGGGAAGAAAGGACATAGGATAAACAATTAATATCTTCCACAGTTGATGAAGAAGGGCACAATGGCTTCTGGGTATGCAATCAAAGCATTCAACTTTACTTTCACTTTATCTGCTTAGGAAGTCTTTCCACATCTATACATTAACCATTTCTTCCTCTTTCTAGTGTACCTTCCTTTACTGTAGAGGCTGAAAAACTAAAAACTACATTTCTTAAACTCCTCTGCAACTGAAATTCCAGGACTGACTTAGGTTCTGCAAATTAGATATTCTCACACAAGGTTTCGAATCTGGGCTGTCTAGTCACTACATTCATGAGTATCTAGTCACTACATTCATGAGTATCAATAGATTGGCACAGGCAAAGCTGGGATGGCTCAGCAGGTTAAATGCTTGCGTTGCAGCCCTGGGGTCCGAGGATTGAATCCAGGCTCCAGCCCATGTAGACCCATACATTCAACTAGGGTATGCTTCCCATGTGGGAGGCCCCCGATTTGGCCCCCAGCTTGTGGGGGCGTGCCTCCCATGCTGGATGCCTCTGGCCAGGCTCCCATCCTGCATGGCCCCCACTCACCTGTGTGTAATGAAACTATGTGGAAAACTGATGATATACAACTATGGAGACTGCTCTGGGCCCTCCCCTTTCTCTCTGTCTCTCTCTGTCTCTCTGTCTCTCTTTCTCTCTCTCTGTCAAAAAACAATAAAATAAATCTTAAAAAAAAATAGATAGGCTCAGACATTCCTCCACCTACAGAAGCATTAATGACAGTTTCCTTCACTATTGGTCATAGCTGAGGTGGTGCATTCCAGAAGTTGAGTTCCCATTTTCCTGAGTGTGACAGAGGTAGAAACTTCCTGGGAGGACCAGTTCTGGGTATTGTTCCAGAAGAGCCAACTTAGACCTCACCTGTCCAGCCCTTTTATAGATTTTGGAAGCAAGTAATTCTCTACATTAAATCCTTTCCTGTTTAAAAAACCAAGTGTGGGCTGTTTTCTACAATGCAATCCTGTGCTCCACCATTCAAAGATTATAAAAATGTTTTCCCATGTTTTTGAAACCCTAAATTTTTGTTCTTGATATGTATTTCTTTAGTCTACCTCTCATTAACTTTGATTATTTTGTAAGGGAGTAATCTAACTTTAAAAATTAATAATCAATTGTCCCAACAGCATTTAATAAAAGGTCCGTCCATTTTCTACTACTTTTAAGTGACATATTTATCATATATGAACTTCTCTTATAAAAGGGATTTGATCAATTGAAAGACTATTATTGTATTAGAATAAAAATTATAACAGTCTGTAGTGAAATGTGTATGATTGCCTTTGGATGAAAATTCTTTCAAGAAGGGGAAACAGTTTTTTGGACAGAGTTGCTCTCAATCACTCTGTGTAGTTGTTCTGGTATCAAGATATAGTTGACAGACAGAAATAAGATAAAGAGGGAGAAGATCACATGTTGTCATGTACTTTCAAACACAGAAGACTAAACTGCAAGCAGACAATATCTAGAGGAAATGTCCACTTTTGGGTTCCCTGATAAAAGCACTCCTCTTCATGTTAATTATAATAGGGATGCTGAAAAATTAAATTAACACGGATGAAGGACAAATTTTCATGTAGTTTAGTCACTTTCCCCTTGGGGAAGTACTGAACATATTTGAGTTGGATAGTAAGCAAATAAAGAATTTGCAAGTAAATGGACTTTGGTGGTATTTAAAAGTCTGGGAAACTGCACATACCTACTATTTTCCCTCTGACTTTGTCAGTATTTCCAGATTCACATGTTGCCTCTTCTGTTCTCCCTACCAGCATTTCTTCAAGGAATACAACAGAAATCATTCTCCTCATAGTCTGTGTGCACTGGACAGGGGCTATACCATTGCATCTGCTTGAATTACTCCACCTTTCTTGCTGCTGATGGTGGTTAGAGGTCAAGTTCAATATAAGGTTCTTAGAAGGGGTAGAAAAGACTATTAATTACAATGTCTCTTAGATTGTTGCTGTGTTCTTATATTAACATGTCTATTTAAGTACCAACATCAAAATGGTTAAGTTGCTATGACATTATAAAATGTGTTAATATCTGGTAGGCAAAACTCCTTCATTGTTCTCCTTAAAATTCATTTCTTGGTTCCTTCATGTGCATTTTCTCTGCTAAGCAAACTTTAGAATAACTCTTTCAAGTTTCCCAAAATATCATTTTGGGATTTTGATTGACATTTATTTGCATTTACAAATTAAATTTTTGGAGAATTGCCATCCTTACCATTTCAAGTCTTTCCTTTCAAATCATGGTATGTCTCTATTCATCATTTCCTTTAAGTTTTTCAATAAAGTTTTATCCTCTTTTGTATGAGTCTTATACATTTCTCATTAGGTCTATTGCAAATATTTTGTTGTTATTGTAAATGGCAATTTTTTGCACTCTTATGTGTGGTTATTGTTAACCTATAATAAAGTTATTGGGTTTTTAATGTTTATTTTATATATGGATGTCTTATTAAACTAATTTTAAATAGTTCCAAGATTTTTATGTTGTTTGTCTTGGATTTTTTAGGTATACAATTATTCTATTTCCAAATAATAACAGTTTTTATCTCTCCTTTCTCAATAATTGCACCCATTTTTCATGTCTTATTGCATTATATAGTACCTCCATAATAATTTTGAAAGGTAGCAGTGATAATCCTCACTTCTCTTGTTCTTTCCTTAAAGAGAATGTTTATAGATATTCACTATTGAATATAATCTTTCCCTTACATTTCTGTGGTATATACCTTATTAAATTAAAAAGGTTTTATATATTACTATTTCTACCTTGATGTGAATATTATGCTAATTTGTTTTATCTCCATTTCTCCAAATGTGTGCTGAATTTTATCACATATTTCTTTTGGCAACTACTGAGAGGATCATATGCTTTTAATTTTTTGGCAAAATTATCTTTGTTAATAATTTAATAAAGAAAACCCAGGCTTACATTTTTGGAATAAACTCTACTTGGTCACAATTGACTATATTGCAGTGTGTTGATTTGGGGTTTATGAATGTGGGATTCTCATGAATCTATGTTAAGAAATATTCTCAGGAACCTGTGGGACTATAATAAAAGCTTTAACATTGTGTCCTCCAAGTCTCAGGAAGAGAGGATTACATGTATTAGTTCTAGTTTTAGGTTTTTTTGTTGTTTGTTTGTTTTTAGGATATTTTAGGGCTGTCTATATACAAGATCGTGTCATCTGCAGATAGAGATAGTTTTATTTTTTTCTTTCTAATCTGGATGTCTTTTCTTTCTTTTCCTTGAACCGACTAAAACGTCTAGTACAATATTGAATAGAAGTAATGGATAGGAGAGTGGACATCTTTGTCTTGTTTCTGATCTTAAGAGGAAAACATTCACTGTTTAACCATTAAGTATGATGTTAGTTGTGGGTTTTTCACAGATACTCTTTTTATTGAGGAAGTACCCTTCCATTTCAAGTTCATTGAGTGTTTTTTATCATAAAGCAATGTTGAATTTTGTCAAATGTTTATTCTGCACCTATTGTGATGATCATGTGTTTTTAAATTTTTTATTTATAACTTGATTATGCTGTACAATCTTTTTCACATAGTTCTGGATTCAATTTGCTAAAATTTGTTGAGATTACTGGCAACTATATTCAAATATATAGAAAGAAAATTGACTCTGGGTGGTGAGCACATAACGCAACACATAGATGACATAATGTAGAATTGTATACCTGGAACCTATGTAATTTTTACCAACAGTGTCACCCCAACAAATTTAACAAGATAGACAGATAGATAGACAGACAGATAGATAGATTCTATATATGTTTAAAAATATAGAAAATACATATGCTGATATGTAGTTTTCTTTTCTTGCAATCTCTTTGTCTAAACTTTTGTATCTAAGTTACACTGGCCTCATATATTGAGTTGGAATGTGTCCCCACATTTTCTATTCTTTGAAAAATTTAGAGAAATTTTGATACTAATTCTTCTGTAAGAGTTTGGTATAACTGTTCTGTGAAGCCATTTGGTTCTGTGATTTTCTTTGTGGGAATTTTTTTAATGTCTAATTCAATCTCTGTACTTGTTCAGGTTTATTGAGATTTTCTATTTTTTCTTGGTCATTTTCAGTAGTCTGTGTCTTTCTGGAAATTTGTCCACTTCATCTAAGTTATCTAATTTGTGTTATTCAGCTATTTATAGTATTCTCATATTCTATTTATTCCCAAAAGGTCAATAGTAATATCCTTTCTCTTATTCTTGATTTTAGTGATTTTAGACTTACCTCTTTTTTTCTTGGTTAGTTTAACTCAAAGTTTGTCAATTTTGTTGATTTCTTCTAAGTAACAACTTTTGGCTTTATTGATTTTCTCTACTGTTATTATATTCTCTATTTCATTCATTTGTGCTCTCATTCATATCTCTAACTCATATTATTTCCTTCCTTCTGCCTGTTTGGATTTATTTTGCTCTTTTTTTTTTCAGTGTTCTAAGATAAAAGATTAAGTTGTTGACCAATTTTTTTTTTAATGTAGGCATATACTTTTAATAGGGTTTTTATTTTTATTCATACATTACCGTACTTAGAAATATAGTTCTTAACTCTCAAGTAATGATGTTGGTTAGTTTTGAAACAATGATAGATTTTCTATTTATATTTTTATTACTAATTTTAAGTCTAATTTAACTGTTACCAGGAAACAGATTCTATATGATTTCACACCTTTGAAATTGTTCAGGTTTGGTTTATGGCCTGACATAGTCAATTTTTATAAATGTTCCATGGGTGATTTAAAACAATAATTTATCCTGTAGATGGTAGGTAGAATGCCTATCCATGTTATGTCCATGTATCCTATAACTTTACTAACTTTAGGATCTGGTGGCTTTTTTTTAAGATTTATTTTTTATTATTGTTTTGAGAGACAGAGAGCAACAGAGAGAAGGGGCAGGTCCCAGAGCAGTCTTCATAGTTGTACATCATCAGTTTTCAACATGGTTTTGTTCCACACAGGTGGGCAGGTGCTGCATGGGACAGGAACTGAGTTGGGGAACTCCTACCTGGGAGGCACGCCCCTGTGAGCTGGGGGCTGAACTGGGGGCCTCTCACATGGGAAGCGCACCCTAGTTCAGCATATGAGTCTGCACAGGCCAGGGACTTGATCCTTGGACCCCCGGGGCTGCAAGGCAAGCACTTAACTCATTGAGCCTCCTGGCGTCCCCTGGATCTGTTTTTTAAAATCAGTCATTTAGAGATACAAAATAATCACCAACTGTGATCATGGATTTATCCAATTCTCCTTATATAGTTCTATAAATGTTTGCATGTTTTGATTTAATATTATTAAGTGCATACAAATTTATAACTGTTTTATATTTATTATGAGTTAAACATTTTATTATTGTAAAGTGATTTTTATCTTCAGTAATAATTTTTTTCTTAAGGTCTGGTTTGTCAGATATTAATACAATATATAAACTTTCTTTTAATTTGCTTACCCTCAACATTTTTATCTTATGTTTTACATATGCCTTTTATAAATAGAAAACACAAAAAAATTTTTTTCCTGTCACCAAAAGGATTTATTTGGAAAAAGTAAAAATAGAAAAAGGTGCCAACAGCCTGAGAACATGTGTAGCCTGTGAGGCCAAACACATGTTCTGAGTTGTTCCAAGATGGAAGATATATATGAGTGTGTGTATATCCTCATATATATATATATATATAACAGTAAGTTAGAAACAGAACATTGAACCATAGAGTTTTATAAAGAGAAAGTTAGGATCATAGAGTTCCAGTTGCCCAGCTATGCCCACAGACCTTCCAGTCTTACCAGTTTTCTTAAAGTCCTAGTTCCCCACCCCCACCCCCCCTTTTTTTTTTTGGAGGTGGTGGTGGGGGCAGATTACAAGATTTTTTTTTCACTAGTGATTTTTAAAATTTAGTTTTACTTGTACAAGAAATCCTAATGTTTAGACATTTGCAGACTTTATGTAGTGGTAACCCCAACAGGTCTATTTCTCATTTGATACCTTACTTAGCTATTGCAATGCCATTGATTATATTCCCTGTGCTGTACTCTACATCTCATGACTATATTTTAAAGTCATAGTTAACATTCAACATTAATTTAGGGAACACTGGGATGGCTCACCAGATTAAGCACTCACTTTGAAGCCCAGGGGACTGAGGATTGAGTCCCGGCCCTGGCCCAAGGGGGCCCATATGCTGAACTGGGGTGTGCCCCCAGTTCAGTTCTTGCCGGGGCCTATGTGGGTACCCCTGGCCCAGTTCCTGCCCTGCACAGCCCTATGCCCACCTGTGGAGTGAAACTACATGGAAAACTAATGCTGTCAACTATGGAGACTGCTCTGGGCCCTCCCCCTTCTCTCTGTCTCTCTCTGTCTGTCTCTCTCTGTCTGTCAAAATCAATAAAATAAATCTTTTAAAAAAAAACATTAATTTATATTATTTTCAGGTGTATTTTTTAATTTAGTTTTAAAATCTTTTCATTAAGGCATTTAATCTATTTCATTTTAATGCAATTACTATGTTTGGGTTAAATTTACTATACTTGTTTTATTTCCTTTTTCTCTGCTTTTACACCTTTAAAAAATCATTTCTGAATGATTGTTATTATTCCATTTTTTCCTACTGTTATCTTAGAAATTATGCATTGTTATACTATTACAATGATAACCCTAGAAATTAGTATGTACATCCTTTAGTTATAAGTATATACTATTAATTGGTATTATACTCTACTCAGGCAATACAAAGCCATTAGAACTCTTTAGCTTCATTTGCATACACTCCCTTACTTTTATACCATGATTCTCATGCATTTTAATGTTTTGTACATTTTAAATGTAATAACACATTATAATTATTTTATATAGTCAGTTCTAATTTCTATTCATTTTCACTGGATTTCCTTCTTCCTTAATCTCCATCTAGGATCATTTTCTTTCTGCCCGAAGACCATCTTTACTGCTAGGTCTCCTGGTGACAAACTCCATTTTTGTTTGAATGTATTTGTTTTCCTTTCATTCTTGAAAGATATTTTTGTTAGATATAAAATTATAAGTTGGCATTTCTTTTCTTTCACACTTGGATATTTCATTGTCTTTTGGTTTCAATAGTTTCTTTTAAGTGGTTAGCTGTCAGTCTCATTTTTGTTTCTTTGACCATAATTCATCCTTTTCCCCCACCTGTGACACTTTGTGTATTTTTGTTTGTTTTTGGACTCAAGCAATTTTACTATATGCTTAGGTATGAATTTCTTTTTATCTGGTTCAGCATTTGCAAAGCATCTTCAACCTCTGGCTCGATGTCATTCACTGGCTTTGGCAAGCTTTTTCTATTAAATTATTCTGACCTATTCTTTCTTTCTCTTACTCCATATATGCATATGTTAGAATTGCTTCCTATGTTGTCTATTTCTCTTATAATCTATATTTCCTATAGTTTTGTCCCTCTGTGTTTCATTAGTGCTACTTGCTTGTTACCTATCTCTGACTCTCCCTTAGACGTGTATAATCTAATAGTAAATCTGTCTAATGAGTTCCTTACTTTGATTATTAAATTTTGCAATTCTATAAATTTCATATGGTATTGTTTTCAGTTTTGTGAAAAAACATCAATCTTGCTTTTTACCTCCTTGAGCCTACTAAACAGTTACTTTCATGTTTGTGTCTGATAACTCCATTAAGAGCCAGACACCATACCACATGCTCTACAAACATTATCTCACAGCAACCCTAGTGGATTTTTTTACAAAAGAAGAAACTGAGGCTAATACACACAGTTTCTAAACAGTAAAGCCAAGAACCAAAACAGTTTTCCAAAATTTTTCAAGCTTTATGCTGCTAACCATCTGATTACAAGGTTATAGAAGTCCCAGAGTCTAAAAACTATAAAGTTAATTTATTTCCCTACCAGAGCAAGATTTATCTGTCTTAAAATATATTTTTATTTATTTTTATTTTTGACACAGAGAGAGAGAGATACAGAGACAGAGACAGAGACACAAGATTTATCTGTCTTTATGATTGGCTTTCCATCAAATCTAGGCTGACCGGATGTACCATTTTAAATGGAACAGAAAATAACAGTACTGTCCTGTTTCAAATGGTACATATGATCAGCCTACTGGCACCTTAAATTTAGCCCAGTGATATTATTAATAGGCTGGCCAAAGATACCATTTGAAACAGGACAGTACTGTTGTTTTCGATCCTGATTCAAACAGTATGTCTGGTCAGCCTAAAACTCCATCACAACATTCATCCTGGATTTGTTTTCTTTTTCATATTCCCATACTTTTTCATTCATTCATTTATCATTTAATGAACTTTTTTGTGCATCGATCACACTGTTTTAGATCCTAAATATCCATGGTAAGTAAGACAGATGTGGTTCCTGCCTCATGAAACTGTCATTCTAGTGAAAGATAACAAAAAGTAAATGTGTAAGCAAATATATAAGATAATTTCAAGTAGTAATGAAGTCAAATAAAATAGTCTGATATAATAGATGGGGATATTGCAGGTTCACGTTAACTCAGTGGTCAAGGTACACTGTCAGAAGAGGTAACATTTGAGCTACCACTTGAATGAGAAGAATATTTCAGGCAGAAAGAATAAGTAAAAAGGCCTACATCTGAAAGATGCTTCACGTATTTAATAAACAGAAACTTGGGTTTTGGCTGGAGCCTCATGAATGAAGAAGATAGTGGTAGAACATATGGTAGAAAGGTTGGCAGGGATAGAAATCTGACGTCATTACCATATTTGAGATAAAAAGTGGTGGTAGCAACTTTCACATTGAGTTATAAGGCAATAACTGTGACCAGAGTTACCCTTCCACTATAAACCATTAGAAAGCTGGGCAAGGGGAAGCCGGGATGGCTCAGTGGGTTAGGCGCTCACTTTGCAGCCCCGGGGACCGAGGATCAAATCCCGGCCCCGGCCTGTGCGGACCCATATGCTGAACTGGGGAGTGCCCCCAGTTCAGTTCTCACCGGGGTGAGACCCCGGCCCAGTTCCTGCCCTGTGCAGCCCCGCGCCCATCTGTGGAATGAAACTATGTGTAAAAAAAAACCAATGATGTACAACTATGGAGACTGTTCTGGGCCCTCCCCCTTCTCTCTGTCTCTGACTCCGTATCTCTCTCTCTCTCTGTCAAAAACAATAAATAAATCTTTAAAAAAAAAAAAAGAAAGAAAGCTGGGCAAAATATATGAAACTATTATTTTCAGACATTGGGGAACAAACAGCACAGAACTGTGATATATATAACAAAGAAAACAAATAAGGCACCTATGATCACTCTAGTTCTTTGCCTGAAAACACATTCCACACCATAAAGCAACAAAAGGAATCTTTGCTGAGCATGTGGCCTCTCTGAGTGGAGGAAATAAATAGGAGTTCAGGGAGGATGGGGTAGCTGAAGTCATAGGGCAGAGCTTCAGAAAAGAGAGCTAGTTGGTAAAAATATTTCATAAATCTCCATTAAAAACAGCATTTTTAATACTCCCTTCCCTCCCCCAGTTGATAGTGTGTGCACACTAAAATTTGAGACTCACTACTTTACAGACCTAAGAAATGAGAACGCTGAAGAAATAGATGCAATGTCTTTAAAAGAATAGAATTCATTTCTTATTACCACCTGAGGTGGTAATAAATTTCACTAGTGCAAATGTACATGGATCTCTCTGTTTTAGCTGAAGATAAAAGGGGCCCAGGGACTCTGTTGACTTGTACATGAGAGTAAAGATTTCACAGGATAGAAGAAACTGTCTGGAAAAGAAGTACTTCTTGACTCTTACTGGTTCCATTCTCAAAGGCTTCACACTTATTTGAGTCCTTATCTCCTTGGTCTGACAGACATGGATGTTGAGGCAGATTTTTGCACTTTCCAGGTATGGGTACATGCTTGTTGGTTGGTTGGTTGGATGAGCGATTGAGTAAATAAACTAATTACACCAGTGAAACCAGGATCTCAGAAGTCATCTCTATCTTTACTCTGATAAGGTTGGGTGAGGAAGTCAGTCTTATCAACTCCCCAAGGGCCTCTGATGGTTCATCACTCACTCTTTGCAGCCATCCCTGGTCAAGATAGACAACGATGGGAAAGCCGGGATGGCTCAGCAGGTTATGCACTTGCTTTGAAGCCCCGAGGACCAAGGATCGAATCCCGGCTCTGGCCCAGGCGGACCCACATGCTGCTGAACTGGGGTGTGCTTCCCGAATGCGGTGAGGCTCCCAGTTTAGTTAAAAAAAAAAAATAGATAGACAACGATCCTCCCTTCCCCACCACACCTTAGGGCAGGAAACTGTAGCTTAGAAATTTTGCTTTGACTGTCACAACACTAAAGACCTAGCATCCTGTCAAGGTTTGGGATCACGTTTGGTTTTGAAAAGAGCAAAGAAAACGACATAATTTAAAAATCAAAGAAATTCATTTTAGTAGTAAAAGGTTAACAGCCTTTAGGAGGAACAATTTTTAATCACCCTCGTCTAGACTCTATCACTGGAATCACCAGCCGCGAGTGAAATATGGCCCAACTGCCGCCACCAAACAGCTCCTAAAGACTGTTGTATTTAATCATGTCTGTGCACCACTTATGGATTTTCATTATGATTCCTGATGCTGTTGCGCTGGGTAAAATATTAATATCCATAGTAATGATGCATGAAGCTTGGAGTGTAATTTCTTCACTCTTCTTGTCTGATATTAAATTGTTACCACTTTATCATTTGTGTAGAACTGCACGTTTCAATTAATCTTTCCATATCAGCAGCCCTGATTAATATAGATCATGATTCATAAGCTTATCGTCACTATAGTTTTAACAGATCATTTATAAAGATCTTAAATTTCAGGGTCGGGGAGGTGCAGCTGCTGTGTCCAATGTGCCTCTTTATTCTCTGTTCCAACAGTGCTGCTATACACCGGCTGTCACCTCCTGTTGAATAATTAATTTCAGGAAACCAAATTTGCCCAAGCAGGGGGAGGAGGGGGGGTAAAACAGAATGAGGGAACTGGCGATTGGCAGGGCACTGGGCGATGTTTGTTCACCTTTCCATGCCCAATCCGGTTGTCGCCTGTTCTTCATCGACCGGAAGTACTGCTCTGGGGGATTAACCACAGGTGTGTATGGGCTTCTGCCGGCTGCAGCGTGCAGTCCCAGCCAGGACAGCCGTCCCAGGACAGTTGTTGAGGTTTGATGGAGCGCTGGATGACTTCCCAGGCAGCTGCTGCTGCTCACATGAATCTGCAAACCTCATCAGGCCTGGCCTGGCGCCCGGGGCCTTACGCTCGTCCTGGAATACACAGTCTAAACCACATGCTCAGGGTAGGGTCGGGGTGGGCTAGAGACTCAGTGAGAGGCTTTCACACATTGTTATAAACATCAGAACCATGCAGGGCTTGGACTCTTATCAGAAAAGGTTACTGAACCTCAGAGAGGGTTTTTGACCCACAGACATATGGCCCATTATTCTAGACCTCCCCATCGCCCTACCTCTTAGCCAACTTGAGGCTGGAGCAGGCCCATACAGAACTTTCTAGAGAACAGCCCTCTTGTTTGATCAGAACACAGAAGAATAGACAATGAAGCAGAACTCACTGACTTTCTTGTGTGTGCATGGGAAGCCTAATGCCCACGGCTGGAACTTCTCAAAGGCTGTATATACACAGGAACACTGAAAGTGTTTTTAAAAAGTATTCTGGTAACTGGTCTGCTAACAACTAAAATGGTAACATTTTATTGACTTAAATATCTAAATATTTTGTTTCAATCTCAATCAAATCAAGTGTTGTTTTTTAACTTGTTCTGAGAAATTCACAGTATTTTTTTTTTTTTTTATCAAGTTTGTGCTAGTCTATTGCACATCCTCTCCATGAAAGGTGTCGTTCTAGGTCCTGAGGCTCTGGCCTAGGTCTTAGTTTGGGTTCCCCCTGAGGCAGATGCTGAGACAAGTAGTGTATTTGGGAGATGACTAGGAGCCATCATTAAGGGGGTAGGAAAGTGAGGCAGGGAAGGGGTGGCTGCCAGAAGAAGCTATCTAGGAAGATACACTGTGGGCAACTGGGGGCCTGTGGGAGACTGTGTAGAATATGCCTCAGAGATATCTCAGTGCTGGGGTGAGGAAGTGAGTCATTTACTTACCAAGTCCCTGTCTGTTACAGGAGGGGCTGATTTCTGGGGTATTGACTCTCTCACACTCACTCCTGACTTTCCCTGTGTGTGAGCAGCGTGATTCCTGCATCAAAAATAAAAGCTCTCAGATGGAAAGGGCTCGGTATTCCTAATAAGCAGGTTTGGCATGTAGAGGTAAGGACCAGGAGCAAACCAGCAGAACCAACAGCATTTTTGGGAATCACCCTCTAATCCCATGCATTTGCTCACTCATTAATTCAAAAAGTGTTCAGAGATGTCTTCTTATCTAATACTCTCCAGATGGGAGATAGTAGTTACTGAAAATGTCAACTAAACTAAGATTTTGTTTTAAAAATTGCATAAACATATCTTACATGTTTTATTTTAGCTAAAAAAAAAAAGAACACCCACATTTTGAAGACTTTGGTAGGGCCAAAGTCTTTTCTTTTAATGTACATGCACTAATGGGGCTCTGCCTTCCCTGCCTCGTACAAAGCACACCCGTAGAAATGTATCACCCCCAATTTCCAGTTTCAGTCCCTATAAAGTACAGCAAGAACTTAAAGTCACTTCTGAAGCAATCTAAATGCAGAAACTTTCTTGATTTTTACCTCAATCTTTTATATTGTTTTTTTCCCACATCTAATTTGACATCTATATTAGTGACTCACCTTTATTGAGTCCAAAGCATTTCATTTAATGTTCAAAGAGGCAACAATTCCTTTTCACACTTATCATCACTCTCTGTAACATTTAATTTAATTTCATGGTTACAAGATTAAGCACAACTGTCACACACAGATTTATGAACAAAGACAATTAACATTGGTAAGGACTAGTGGAGGCCCAAACACACGGGCCCCCTATTGGTGAGCACAATTCTTGCATGCCAGGTCAGTCCATGATTACGGTAACTCATGTGCTCCTTCTAATAACCTAAAGTGAGGGATTGTTGTTATACCACTTTACAGAAGGTTCTGAGACACACTCGCTCAGAGATACAAGCTAGTAAAGTGGAAGATCTCAGTTTCTAATCCAGGGAGTCTGACCCCAGAGCCCAAGCTCCTAGGCACACTGCCACCCTATCATGTCTAGAGAGTAGCCTTTAGCAGAGTAACCATGATTTATTTTTTAACTACGACACTTGAAAATGAGAGGGTCCACCACCAATAATGACAGCAAAACCACAGATGTTAAAGGGCACAGTCTTGAGCAAGACAGGACATTTTAGTATTAGCCATGAATGTTCATTGTGCCATCCCATGGGGGTGGGGAGTAGAGGCTTAGCTTGAGTACAGATCAGTTAAAGACCTTGGGTAGGGGTCAGGGGGGCACAGAAGAATCTACAGCCATACCACCCTGAACGTGTCTGATCTCATCGGATCTCAGAAGCTAAGCAGGGTCAGGCCGGGTTAGTACTGGGATGGGAAGGGAGCACAGAGGAAAGGGCCTTATGAAGCTTATAAATCAAATAGAAATAAAACTTGTACACCTCAGTTATCTTACCAGGTACCACATGTGTCTTTAATATAAGGATGTCAAGATATGAGTGAATTAAAAAGTATTATGAGAGAGTTCAGAGGAGGGAAAGCATCTTTTCAACTCAGGATTTGAGGAAGTTTTCACAGAGCACATGACATTTCATCTGGCCATTGAATATGGGTAGGATTTGGAGTTGGAAAGGAAAAGAAAGGACATTCCTGGTGCAGGAGAAAAAGTAAAGCAAGAAGCAGAGGCCATTAACAAGTACTAAAGGATGTTGAGTATTCATATCATAACAATTCTGGTTGCCTGCTACAATAGGGTGATCAATCACTGTGGGCAGTGGGAGCCAGGTCACAAACTAAAGTTTGTATTTACTTGGTAATGAGTAATGAACTTGGATGTGTTTGAACTAGAGGATGATGCACAAGGCAGCAAAGCCTGGTGGGCCGCTCACAGGGCAGACTCAGGAGCCAGGCTGCCTGGGTTGCAATTCCTCTCTTCCTTTCCTTTTCCACTGTGCCCTGAGACAAGTCACATCTCAGAGTCTCAATTGTTGCATTTGTAATATGGAGATAATAGTAGTACCTACCACCTAGGATTGGACAGACACAATTAGTTTATACATCTATAAAGAGCTTAGAATGGTACACAGAGTAAGGGCTTTGCACTCATAAGTATTAGCTATTATTAGTATGATTAAAGTTGAGCTTTGCATCGTTTAAGCTGGTGGCAATGAAGTCGGTGGCTAGCAAAGGAAAAAAAAGAGAAATAAGGAAGAAGACTGAATGGGTGAAGAAGATAGTGGAGACAGAACATGTGTTACTCACAGCCACTGGGGGATTTGAACCTTTCCTTCCCTGTAACCACCTCTTCTACATGCTTAGTCTCTGGGTTCCCCTGCATGCTTCACAGGCATCACTTGGCAGCTAGCCCATCTGAGACTCACACATGGTGTTTCTTTGCCTAACAGGGCACTGGGCCTCCCTTTTGTCCATTTATGCCCTCGCCACTGTGGTGAAAACAGGACTAATGCTGTCACAGCGGTTCTTCAATAAAGACCCTTCCTTCCCAGAGCCTGCTGTCAGAATTACACACTGCAAAGTGTTTAACTTTGTGTTGCATTTTACAGTTCACATTTTCCTATTGAATGTGGACTTTGTCCTCTTCACTTTATATCTTTAGGGTTTAGTATAGTGCTTGGAAGAGAGTGACTGGTCTGGAATATTTGTGAATGAGGGAACAAATGAATTAATGAAGTTGTTACCTTCTCTCTCTTCCCCCACACTTCTTTGTCAAACAAAGTGATCTAGTTAAAAGACAGAATAAATTCTGATACATAGCAATTATTCATAAATGGTGGCTAGAATATTATTACGTAAACCTACTATACCACTCCTCACAGTCCACCTTGCTTAGGGCCTGGTGTGGGTGTAGGGGGAGGAAAAACATCCTGGGAGTAGGGCCTGGGTCGTCTTCCCAGGTGAGTCCCCTGCTCAGCCCAGAGGAAGTATCTGATTCATGTCCATACAATGATATTGATTGAGCTTTTAAATCCATTGGACGTGGGTTCAATGGAGGTTTAAAAAATGTGTTGGTAATTGATGGCCTCCTCCCACTCCATCTCTGTCTGCACTGAACCTTTTACTTCTCAGTCAGATATCCTTACCTATAGCTCTAGCCTCACAGTGTGACCAGGTGCACCCAATGGTTGGGCCACGCCTTCTTCTGTCCCTAAGAATTGATTACCTGACACAATGCTTTGCGATCACATCACAGTTTTCATCTGGCAAATGAGGTGGTGGAGACAGCCTTATGGGTGATCCACTGCCTCACTGTAGAATGGCCATCATGGTGGGAATAACAGAACTGCTTTAAGAATTGGCTTGTCCATTTTTTAAAGGGCAAAATTGTATCTGTTTCTAATTTACAGGCATGTCAAATAAAATTATTAGATAATTAGAAGTTGTATTGAGTTCTCTCAAAAGTAAAGTGTTACAAAAGAAACCCCACATGTTAAAATTATTATTCAACTCAACCTCTTAAGAACACTAGTCTTTCACCTCTTTGGCCATACCCCATAGAGTATGATACTGTACCTTTCATTAATATTTCACTAATCCAGAATTGCCCAAGTTAAATCAGTATAAATTCTTGAGGTTTTGGAAGTAAATACAATGTTGTTTAAATGTAGACTAAAGGAGATAAAGACGAATGGTACTAGGAATAAAGAGTGGAGCATACGGTTTGGATTTGGGGAGACCTAGGGTCTTAATTCCAGCCAATTCCTCTGGGCCTCAGCTTCATCATGTGAGAAGAATAGACTAGGTCATCTCTAGGTTCTCTTTCTGTGAACAAGGGAGTAATTCCTGATTTGCAAGTGTGTTGGAAAACTGGGAGTTTTTTTCCTTGTATCAATTTATTTTCTTAAGTAAATTATTATAAGCATTTGTCTGAGATTTGATTACACTATTACTTGCTTGATAAATCTTTTGGGTTTTTTTTCCCATGGAGAAGTATTTCTGGACCTTAACTCACACTGACACATCAAACACCATAAAACCCATGGCCCATTAGGACATGCAAATAGCTACTGATGTTCAAAGTTGTGGTCCAGGACGCTCATCCCTGTGCTATATCTGGCCTCCCACTGATCATGCCTCTGTCTAACTCTGAATATTGCCTGACTCCATATTTATATTTGTTCTCTCCCTTATGGATTAGAGGTAAGGCGTTGGCTATATTATGGCATGTGTCCAACGTCCTAGGAATGCTGAAATCCTGCCCTGCTTTTCCACCCTTGCCACAGAGACAGAACAGGAATCCTGGTGCCTCCTTGTTAATAACTAAGCCAGCACCAGTACTACTAAATGCAAGTCTTCTTTATGAAGCTTAGCTGAAGAAAGAAGTTTTTGGCTGAAGAAATGGGGATAAAGAGAAGCACTCAGCACCAGGGTGGGCCTTAGATCCCCTACCTAGCCAACAGTTTCGCTCTAAGGTAGACTCATACAATGGCTGGCTGGCCCAAGGAGGCCCTACTTTGATCTGAAGAAAAACTGAGCCTGGGTATTGGCCTCTGAAGTACAATAGTCCCACCCACCAGGAAACAAGGCCCAATCAGATGTACTGTCTGGTCTATCAGATTGGCAATTTCTTCTCTCTTTGGGGAAACTCAAACAGTAAACCCTGGGACGGAAGGTGGATGAAACTGGGAGTCCCTTCCCCCTACATTCCTCTGTGTTTGGGTTTGAGTGTCTGATTTCCCTAGTGAACTTTAACTGGCTCTTACCTCAGGCCTCAGGACCTCCAATCAGAACTTGTTCCTGGGTCTACTTCCTACTAACCCCCTGGTTGGTGTCTTGGTTGGGTCAACCCCATGCACTAAGGTTGTTTTAGTTCTTCATCTACCATTTATTAATTACTAAGATATGTAACATAAAAGTGAAGATTCCTTGGTGCCTAAGTAAAGGATTTTAAGAGAGGTTACATATAAGTTTGAGAAAATTTAACCATGAGTGAAAATGTGTGTGTGTGTGTGTATGTGTATACTCATGTGCATTTGTGTAAATATAAAGATGTTTATTTTTTTTAAACATGAAAGTATCACTTAACACAAATAAGAATACTATAGCAACCATGAAAGTTTCATGATTGAGAGAACAATTCTCATTTGTTTTCAAGTGCCCCAGGATAAATCAGAGCCAATTTATCTAATTCCAGGCAGGTCTGAATTTCTTTACACTCTCTCCTACTATTTAAAAGGTACCCAACCTCAATCCCATCAAACTGCAGACTATTTGGGTCTTTTAGAGTTATAATTTTGCTTCTTTATGTCTTTATTGCTCCTTTGATAGAGAAATTGAAAAAAAGAAAAAGATATGAAGGAGAACAACAAAAAGCTATAATTATGAAGATTCAATTTAATTTTAAAGCTTGTGGACAGAAAAGAAGAAGCCAGAAAAGAAGGAACCAAATTAATTTAGCAGGGAAGCATTGCATGAAATATTGTTGAAGTTTAATAACCATGCAAAGACAGATGATATGTGTGGAAAAATTAGTTGTAGGACCTCATAATAGTCTATTAATATTTCCTACAGGCGCAAAAACCCTCTCCTGAATAATTGTGACAAAGTAATCTTTTGAAAAAGAGAAAGTTGAAAAAAGAATCTTCAAAAGGAGACAGTGATGATGAAGGTGCTAGAAGGAGAAGGAGACTCTATGTCAGCCAGGGAATCTGAGGGTGTGTTGTCTCACCATGGCCAGACAAGAGCGATAAAGCTCATGTGATCGGAAGCCATGTGGAGGGCACACAGGCACATCTGCACTACAAAGAGTTGTAAAGACAAAGCACGTCATTTTTAGACATACCTGTCTTGTTTCGTAAGTCTTTATGAAAAATACTTAGTATCACTGCCCATGAGGTAAATATTATTGAGTTCTCAATCATACAGATGAAAACCCTGAGATGCACAACAATGGAGTGGCTAGCTCCCAGGGCCCCCAGGAGATGCAAGTGAAGAGAAAAAAGAATGTGAAGGGCCTGGTGCCTCCACTTGACCCAGAGAAATGGAATGGTTTCTTCAGGCTTTGTCTTCCATGCCCAGGCCCAAACCTGTGTCTGAATTTACAAATCTGAGCTCCCAAACACACTCCTTCCAGAAAGGTCTTTGCCTGTGGAAGAATCGGTTAGGTTTGCTCCCATGTCCCTGTTGCAGAGGTTTTCCTGTGCTCACTGATGTGCACAGGTGGCCACTATTGCTGGAATCTTGGTCCCAACTGTTCAAATTACCTGAGTCCAGGGAAAAGGCTCATGGTGAAGGACCCATGACCTGCTCTGCTGAGCATGGTCCTGCCCTAATTCAGGTCCTAATAATTTGGGTCATCTAGGATTCAGGCCATGTCAATGACAAGCTCAGTGCATGAAGGATCTACAGGACTTCCACGGTCAACTGAGAACTTACTTTTTCCAGAGTGAGATAATCATAAAGCATCCAGGATATGAACATATGAGATGACACAGCTGAAAATCCGGAAGAATTTTGAAAGGTGTAGTGGGCATGTTTAGGTTCCATTAGATCCCTTCTGTTAGATGAGCATCAACTGGATACTTTTGGGGAGAAGAGCTGTCCCTCCATGTTCCCAGCTGGGGGGTAGGTTAATGTTATATTTTAGTTAGACATACTATACTGAATATGCATACATGGTTGGAACAATGGCACACATATCGGCATGTATTCAGGGGGTCACTGTGGCCACAGCTCATAAAGTGCTGGATTATGGAATATGACTTACAGAATATGGATTTGTTTGATGTGATCATGGCCAGCACAAAATTTTAGTTTCATTCCTTCTATTTCCCATGATGGGCCTCACTAAGACCCACTCTGACCACCTTGAGCTCTTCAGTAAGTTATTTTTGGTACAAAACATCAGAGAATGGTGGTCATTGGGACCAATACTGGATAGAACAGGACAGGACTATACTTACAGCTCAGGAGCTACCAAAAGCCTCATGTGAGGTTTCTGTTCCCACCCCCTAATTCTTCTCTCTTCAAAAAAGAGAGGCCCTTCCTAGGAATATAGACAGAGGGGTGAGCCTTCATTTCAGAGGTTTCCTTTCAAATCAAGGATTCACTGTGAATGAGCACTCCCAGAAGCCAGCTGAAAGCCCCATAGTGTGAAAACTGCAGTAAAGCACAGATCCTAGACGTTTACCATAAAACTCTAGGATTTCTCCTACTGAGAAATTCTTCTACATTCCATCTCTTCATACAAATCATTTTAACCATACTGTATGACTATAAGAAATAGCATATTTGACCATATTCCCAGAATTCTGTAGAATTCATTCAATCTATAATACAAACACTGATTAAGTACCTATATCCTTTGCCCATTGAAGGTTGAAAAATGTGTAACACACAGTTTCTGGGTCTCAGGATTATCTACCCGAGGACCTAAGGCAATATTCAGAAAACAAGACATAAGTCAACTAAGGATTTCTTAACCCTAAAACACCTTGTGACTTTTTAGTACTGTAGAACAATACAAGGTCTGGCCATAATAAATCTATCCATTGTCAATATAACAAGAATGGTTATATGGCTGGATACTTCTTGGACAGCCTTCATATATAGGTTAAGTTATAAATCTAGTCAACCTCTTGCTTTTCTTTATTTTTCATTCATTACTCTGTGGCAAAATCCACAATCATTTTAAATTTTTGGAGGTCAGATAGTTTAGGAACCATCTGTATTTTACAGACCCCTACCTGAACACAAAGTACATAGCCATGCTGTACACATTTCTGAACACACATGGGCACTTGACCCTTTCCTCATCTTGGCCATTCTGAGCGGCAACCAAGCTGCCATAAACTGATGACACCACCTGGTGGTTGCAGGGGGAACAGTAGCCCTAATAGTGGTTTTAATTCAATCTCCCTTTCCTACTTCCTCCCTCTTCTTACCCAAACCAGATGCTGATATAGATGCTAAGTCCACTCTTTTCTCTCTCACTACTCCCTTGTTTTTGGTTAGCTAGTTTGTTTGTTTACATGTATCATTATATGTAATATATGCAAATATTTTTCACACGTATACACGAACATCTGCTTTACTAACTTGCCTTGTTTGGTTCCCCTATTGGGAAAGCCTCCATCCACCTCAATTCTCATGATCTTCCTCACTCATTTTCTCTGTCAATCCTTGGTCTACATGGGAACCATGTCAGGGAAGGATCTGCAGTGTCTATTTCCTGAGTCTGTGATACTTCCCTTGCTGTGACCCTCATCCAGTGCTAAATGGTAACGAAGACTCAGTAAGGCAAAGCTATACTCCTCTCTCACTCTCTGGGACATATTAAGCATTTTTGGACAGGAGCACTAAACTAGAATGCCACGTTAGTTCTATCTTTCTAACTCCTATGTCCTCCAATAATATTCAGCTCAAGTGACCATCTCGTCTATAAACACTCCCTGATTCCTACAGATGGAAATCATCTCCTCCACTGTCCCCCTCTTGGATATAGACCTGCGCACCTAGCATTCATATACACCCCTCACTGATAGGCCTTTTATCCAGGTCTGCCTTTCTCCCTGGTCTCTAAGGCCCACAAAAGCTGAGGTCATATCTCACAATCGCCTCCTGAACTTGCACAGCTAGTGTTAGCTACATGCAGAAAGGTGGTGAGTTGAAGTTTTGCATCTGCTTGAATATTTTTATATGTAATGCAAGCATTTCAGTAATGGCAACTGTTACTTACAGTTTATAGATGAGTTAGGATTGAGCATGACCCTAAACAGATAATTATCCCTGCACTTTGGAGGCTGTGATAGCCAAAGAAAATAATTATATCTAAGATATATTTGAAGAGGTTAAAAAAAAAAAAAAAAAGGAGAGGGGACATCTAGGATGAAGAAACCAGTGAATATATAGACCCACAAGGGAGAACAAGGCCAATATAAAGAGATTTTGTCTCAACTTGGAGGTCACGCTCTATCCCCTAGTAACACTATCCAAATATAGAAAGGTCTAACAGGGGAGTTCTGTGTTCAAATCATTGCTTGGGCACTTATTACATATGTGAATTAAGCAATTATTCTTAACTTTCCCGAGCCTCACTTCTCATTTGTAAAACAAACATAATAATCACTTCACTATGGCATAAACATAGAGTAGACCGTAGGTCCCCTTCCCACAAACCCAGGCTCTTTCCACTGGTTAATGCCCTCTCTCCTGACATGCATCTCCCTTTCCCTTTTGCTTGCACTTTACAGTGAATTTGTGGCTGCTGTTTTCCACACAATCAGACAAAAATTCAACATTTTATTTGTCAACTCAGGAGCCTTATTCAAATCACTATCGGGAGAGAGTTACAAAAACCTTTAATACCGCCAACCAGACCAATGGTAGCAGTGTGAAGGAAATCCTTTGGCGGGAATGGAAGAACATAATTCACTAAGATTTAGAACCTAGCGCTGCCTCTAACAAGATTTATGTCAGCACTCCCAGCTCGAGGATGGAGCAGATTCCTAGAGCAACTCAATGCCAAATGGGAGATGTCTGTGTGGGAGAGACTGGGAGGCAGGTCGGGGGCACCAAAAGCCACGTGGGCCAGACAGAAATGGCATTCTTGGCTTTCAGGTCCCTTTGCCTGCCTATTTTCATCTTTATAGAACAGCCCCTTGCCTGTCCTTCCCAATTCCCCATTTTATTTTCTTTTTTCCTTTCTTTAAATGCAGTCTAATCCCGAGTATGAACTGATGTAGTTTGTGTGTTAGGGGGAAAAAAATCTCTCTCTTTTTCTGCCTTTTTTTTTTTCCTTCTTCTTCCCCTGGCCCAGTTCATTATTTTTCTTTCTTGTCACTCAGTGTGATAGGTTGAACAGAAGTGCACAGATGAGCACTGAAAACGGTGTCACAAGGCCTTAATCTAGTCTTTAATGCCTGACTTCAGAGATGTCATTTATCTTCTAACTGCAGCAGGCATCCACCAACTTTATCTCTAATAATATATTGATGGATTAAAAGGGTCGGGCAGGAGACCGGGCTGGAAAAATTGCTTATTGACATCAAAATACAGTGCCCTCAACCTGATAAACATGGAGGGCTCGTGTATCTCCCAGAATAGTTGGCGTAGCTATAATTTTTTTTTCTAACATGTTTCCCCCAGGTTCCTGGGGTGGTCCAGTAACATAAACAAATACGAAACATTATTTCTATGCTGACATGGCCGGGGAACCCACAAGATATTTTAGAAACACATTTTTAATGTCAGATTTATAAATATACTTCCCTTATTTATGACAGGTTACAGCGTATTCTATGACAACTTGAAACAGGCACCTATAGTCTTGGCAGCGTTCAGATATTCTCCGTGCAGTGTTGCTGGAGCAAAAGCTCTCACTAGCACCTGATTATGCTTTTGGACGGCCAGTAACACAAGGCTATTTCAGCAGAGAGACGAGGCCAGTAATCTCAGAATGTAAATGAAGAGAGCCTTTGGAAAGGTTTCCTTTGTTTATTGTTCTCTTCATTTCATTGTTTTGTTGGCAGCAGCATGTTTCAAATCATGGTCCCCTTTCCCCACATAGGCTATGTCGACAAAAGTCAGTTTTAGAAATAACCAAAAAAATCATTGTGGCCTTCACAATTATTAGGTAGTTCCTAAATTGACTCTTTTCAAAATTACCTGTTGTTGGACTGAATTTTGTCTCTCTTTCTTTCTTTTTTTTTTTACCTTAGAAATTAGTTTTCATGTAAAGATACTCTCCTGGGAAATCATTGTTTCTTAATTTTATGAGCAGTGATGTTGTTGACTTTTACCTGATTTTCAAATAGAACTGACTTCTTTCATTCAACTTTCATTGTCTGGAAAGCAAGCTCTAAAAATACCTTCTCAGCACTGTGCTACAAGGAGGGAGGTGACCTTATTTTAGTAATATTTTTTTATTACTTCATAATATTTTTTTCTGAGTACAAAGGTAATGTCATAAAGGTTGTCTAGCAGGCTTGCTTTTAAAGGGATTTGCAAAAGTGGCACATTATTCCAGCATTTTGTAGGAAATGTTCCCACATGGTGCTCTTGCTGACAACAAGAGCACTGTAGTCAGGACTGTCAGAGCCAGGATCCTGGACACCAGTGTCCAGAGCCTAGCGGTACCTACAGAGGAAATTCTCCTGTCAGCTCCTAAACGTCCAGGCCTGTGGCCTAACGTGGCTACTAGCCACAGCTGTGCAAGATACTAAAACTTGCAGCAGTTTTCCGTCTACAAAATAGAGATAATAATTGTATCCATTTTATGAGGCAGTTGTATTAAATATTATATATATAATTATAGTGTTTAACAAGGGCATCCAACATTTTGGCTTCCCTGGGCCACATTGGAAGAAGAATTGTCTTGGGCCACACATGAAAATACACTAACGATAGCTTGTAATGACCGCTCATCCCAAATGAAGGATGACTTGAGATATGACCAGAAAAAGAGGGTGTCCAGTAAGAGAAAACACAGCAGAAGTTGGAGAAAAAGGAAACTTTTTAAGCCAAAGAAAGACGCTAACATGAAAGTTATCAAAAATCCTTACAGAGTCTTTAACTATGGGGGGCAAAGCTCTGAACAGCAGACAGGAAGAGAAGAGGACATGCACTATTAATATGTACATTTTCAAAACCAGGCATCCGGGCCCCTTGACCCCTTCTTAAAAGATTTCCCAGCCAAACTGAAGGATATATAAAAGGGAGGGGTATTACTACTAAAACCCTACTACTAAAGTGAGGGTTTGTAAATTGACATATTTTGGAACAGGTTGAGAAGAAAATCTAAATTAGAAAGAAGGATGGAGTCCTTCCCAGAATCACCTGCCAATCCTCTTTGAATGCTCTGAAATAAACTCTGTGCCCAAGAAACGACTTCTGTATTGAGAATGCTGCAATTAGCCTGGGTCGGTTGGCTACATGGATGGAATTCAAAATGCAGAATATAAAAGCTAAGACTTCAAAACTAATCACTTAGAGGCTCCTCTACACAGAAACATTCAAAGGAAGATTAAGAATCAATATGACTGAGTAGAAAAGTAGATTGGGAGTAAAAATAATAATAGATACAATTCATAGAACATTGGCCATTTACCAGGATCGAGTCTAGATCTGTCTTTACACCAAAGCCATGCTCTAAATTTCAACATCTCCATTCTAAACCACATTCAGATGCTGGCTACAGGAAGCAAGGGGAAGACAGTAAGGTTCCCAAGGTTCTAAATTGGTGGGTTTTACCAGTATGGGGAGAGAGAACTCAAAGTTTTATGTGTCTACTATTTTGCCTTATATATATATATATTTATATCTCCACCCAGGAAGACAGACCTGAGCAAAAGGTCCCCAACCTTAAAAAGAAGAGTAAATCTAGAGATTTATTCCTTTCTCCTCTGTCCTCAGTTGCTCTGAGGATAAAGAAATCATCATTCTTAGTGCTGTCATCCAATGGGGTCAGCCTAAGGTAAGACAATAAATAGAGGGACCATGACCTAAGAAATCCTGTTAAAATATTAAAGGGTCCATTTACTCCCATGAGTCACTCTGTATACAGAAGATAGCTTTCTTGCAACTTCTGCTTAAATTTCTATTTTCCAATATTTATAAAGTTTGGCCATTATCCCTTTGTCCACCAATTTAATTTGTATGACTTTCTCTCTAGTCAGTGGAATACACAAAACAAAACAAAACAAAAAGCAAAATGAAGATAAATATTAAGCCAGGTTTATTCTAATGTGGGTTTTGTTCTTGGGGTCCAAAGAGAATCCAGTCATATGAGTTTATAGGCCAGATGGCAAATGTTTCTGCACATTGATTTTCATGGTAATCCTCACCACAACTCTGTAAAATAGATATTATTATAAGGAAATTAAAGCTCAAAAAAGGTGAGTGACTTACCCAAGGTCACATAGCAAGTAAATGGTAATGTCCAGGTTCAAACCCAACCCTCTCTGATTGTTAAGTCCAGCATTCCTAACCACTTGTGCTGTATAGTGTTGCAATGGTTAGTAATGTGTACCTGTACTTTTGGATGTAATAAGACCATGGGAGTGGAGAGCACATCTTCTTTCCTAACAAGCTCTGTTTATATAAAGAAGCACAAAGAAGATTGGGGTAATATTAAGGTTCAAGGTACCTTTTTGTCTTCAGGCATGGCTTCTTTTACAACTCATTAGCAGGATTTTTCTGGAATATAAAATATTTCTTTTAAATTCACATATGTTGCCCATGGGTCCCTGATGATGCTAAAATTTTATTTTGATATCCAATGGTCTTGTCACCATTTTCAGATGTTTCCAAGGCCTGAGCTCTCCCTGCAACTAGAGGTGCTGCTTTATGTTGATGCTCAGGGGTGTCACTGATGATAGCTCAATTATCAGAGAGTATAAATCACTCCAGAAAAGTCGATCTCTTCCCACCTGATTGCATGAATGGCCCCTTCATTGGAGCACAAAGTGTAGGTGAAGGCTTGTCATGAGGAGCGTCGGGACAGATAGTAGCCACAGCTGCAAAGGAGGGCTCAAGCCAGAGCAGAAAAAGAAGGCCGTAACAGGGCACCTGGAAATAGAGGAGGAAGCCAGCAACAACTTCCGGGTGAACTAGAGCAAACCCACTTTAGCATGAATTACGAAGGATCACATTAAACTCCAGGGAGCTGTATGTCGAAACACAGCCTAATGAGGTGAAACGGCCAGTGTTGAGATTAATAGAGCAAACAAAGTGAATAAAAACTAGTGAAGACCAGCAAATAGCTATAAATATACTCACCTACAGTAAAACAACAACAGGGTGCAGTCACAGTAAAGCTATATTACTGATGAGAGAAACAAGATTCTGGAGATGCAAAGGCAAAGCACAGCTAGACCCCCTCTGTTCTCCAGAACGCCCTCTGGTGGTGGTAACTCACATCTTCCGATGCTCATCTAAGCTTCTGTCCGGGGGAGGTCCATCCCTCTCACAGCCTCTGGCCACTGCAATCTCCTCACCCAGGGGCCTTCCCTCTCAGGTGGCATCTGGCAAAACACTTATTCAAGGCTACTTTCCACAGTGTCTACTCGACCCAAGTGAATGTGGCCTGCCAAATAGTGGCAAGAACTCCTCGCTTCTCCCTGGAGCCCCCATGCTACTCTACCCTGCCATCTGTCTCAGGTTCTCTTTACCTGCCACTCAGGTAGGCACCAAGGCACATCAACAAGCCTGCCACCTGACTGGGGAGTGAGGTGCTAACATTGCTGGGTGCTTCCCCTCTCCACCTAGTTTTGAGGGGCAGAAGAATTCTCTCTACTAGACTTGTCATGGTTCCCATGATCTCCTTCTCTCCTTCATATTCTGATTATATAGTTAAGCTCTTGGGTCTTTCTGGAGATCACAGAGCCAGTTAGAATAGCCTTACTAGAGCAAGATGGCGGCATGAGAGGAGAACCCAGACATCTACCTGGGAAGGGACTTACGAACAAAAAGGAACCCACAGGGGAAACCCTGAGAAGCACCCTCAACTGAGAGAACCACACAACGCAGAACAACACACAAAGGTTAGAGGAAAAAGGGGAGAGCGGGAGAGGGAGGGAGAAGGAGCAGTTTGGGGACAGGAA
>PVKE010008652.1:0-47071 GCA_004027555.1 Craseonycteris thonglongyai
AAGAAAGGGTTGACAGAGTACTACTAGATCCATTACTAATCCCAGGTGGCCCTGGACCAGAATTCAAATCATGTAAATGAATGAAAGTCAATGGGTTTGTTTGTTTTGATCAGAATTTTAGTAATGTTTGTTCATATTACAATTTATCAATGAAAACCAAGATATTAATTGGCTTTATGTTCAGAGTGATATAAAGAAACAAAAACTATTAGCAGTATGGCTTTATATGGGTAAAATGCAATGTATTAGATTCATTCCCTTTAAAAAGTTTTTTTTTTTACCAGAACTCAGGGATCACTTTCCAATGTGGACCCACCAGTGGATGTGCATCTTATCTCATATAACTTCCATTCATGAGACAGGAAAATAGGAGAATAAAACTACTTCACTGTGAATGTAAGATAATTGTATCTCAACCCAGAAGTCCCATACCCAGGCAAATCCAATAACTACATCTTTGCTTATTCTTCATTGTTAAAGATTTATTTTTTAAATTGTTTTTGACAGAGAGAGCGAGAGCAAGAGCGAGAGTGAGAGAGAGAGAGAGGGAGAGAGAGAGAGAGAGAGAGAGAGAGAAGGGGGAAGGCCCAGAGCAGTCTCCATAGTTGCATGTCATTTGTTCTCTATATGGTTTCATTCCACAGGTGGGCATGGGGCTGTGCAGGGCAGGAACTGGGCGGAGGGCCTCCCACATGAAGCTTGCCCTGGTGAGAATTGAACTGGGGTACACCCCAGTTCAGCATATGGGTCCACATGGGCCAGGGCCAGAATTCAATCCTTGGACCCTGGGGATCCAAGGTCCAAGATGAGCGCTCAACCTGCTGAGCCATCTCGGCATCCCCAATCTTGCTTGTTCTTAAAGAAAAGTTAGTATGACCAAGACTACTTGCTTCCCTAAAGTTCATTCATTGTCAGCTCAACTGAGTTCCCAATACCAGCCAATACTGATCACTGCCAATATCACTGCTTCCTGATTCTTTGCTCTATTTTATACAGAAGCTTTTTTGTACCTTTATTCCAAATACCATCCTAGCAATCCTGTATCTCAAGAGGGATGTTGTTTATAATTTCCCCCAAATAAAGACTACATAAAAATGTCTTCTTTCATTTGCATTTATTTCCATCTTTAGCTAACCACTATTCCTCTCTTAATATCTCAGAAGAAAATTATACTTTTTATTCATACCCTTGATACCATTTTGACCCATGACCTCTGTGAATACACCGTGTCAATCATTTCATTTTCTTATAGCTTACAAACTCTTTCCCCTCTCAACTGAATTCTTCCTTAGGTTTATAAACAAGATCAGATTTTCCATTAAAAATAAAAACCTGGACCTAAAACCAAAATCTCTTTTCTTAAGTGGGAAAGTATAATGCTCAGTCTCAGCAAGGGTATAGAACAAGAGCATTTTAATACACTACTGGGAGGAAATGCAAATTGGTACAGCCCTTTTGCGGTGATTGTTCAATACAACATAAAAATGCACTTACCCTCCTAAAACATTCTACTTTTAAGAAATTATCTGGGAAAGCCGGCTTAAGCACTCACATTGCAGCCCTGGGTCAAAGGATGGAATCCCAGCCCTGGGCTGTGCAGAGTCATATGCTGAATGGGGCATGCTTCCCATTAGGAAGGCCCCCAGTTTGGTTCTTGCCAGGGCAAGCTTCCCATGTGGGAGGCCCCCAGTTTGGCCCCTGGTTTGTGAGGACCCAGTTCCCACCTTGCATGGCCCCTGTCCACTTGTGTGGAATGAAACCATGTTGAAAATTGATGACGTACAACTATGGAGACTGCTCTGGGCCCTCCCCCTTCTCTCTGCCTCTCTCTGTCAAAAACAAGAAAATTTATCTTAAAGAAAAAAAGAAGTTATCTCATAGAATTACATAAACAATGTCATGAGAATATTTGTTTAAGCATGGTCATTGCATAATTATTTGTAATGGTAAAAAACTAAAGGTGAAAAATCATTCATTAGGAGAATAAGTAAATAAATTGTGGTACATCCATTATAAAGAATACTATTTAGCCATTAAAAAAAATGAGGTATGTAATACAGAGAAACTTAATGATACACTATTAAGTAAATTTTAAAAAGCAATTTGTAGTAATAATGGAGAGTATAATGTGATATCACTTTTGTAAAAATAAAAATATTTAAAGAATTTTAAAGTTCTGAATAGATAAAAACCAAACCAGAGAAGTAGGAATACAGTGACTGAGGGAAAGAATTTTACAATATAATTTATACATTATATTTATGAATGTTTTAATATTTTCCATAGGTGTATACTTTTATAACTAAAAAACAAAAACTTTCACCACCTCCTTTACATTATTATCTTCTCTCTCCTTTCCTTCTCTGCAAAACTTCTAAAAAGGACTAATTAATTTTAACAGACATTTCTACTAAAACTATTTTTTAAAGAACAAATCTAGTGGCCTTTTCTCTTTTAACAGTCTTGCTTTTTACTAGATCACTTCTCAACAATTGACTCCTTTCTTAAAACATTTTCCCTTGGACTTCAAAATATATTATCTTGATTATTTTCCTAGTTTTAGGAGGCTTCTACTCAGATTCCTTTACTGGGAATTCTGATTACTACCCTCTAAATGCAAGACACTCCTAAAGATTCTGTCCTTGTCCTTCTTCTCTTCCCTCTTAGCACTTTCTTAAAGATCCTTGCCACACCACTGTATTTTCAATTGCTATTTCTAAATAGATTTGTCCAGCCTACAGTGCTGCTCACACTGCTGACCTGATATAGTATCTGCTGAAAATCTGCAAAAGGATGTCTTGTCATACCTTCCAAACCAACTCATGTTAAAGCAATGCATAATCGTTGTCTTGAAACTAGTCCTTCCATGTGTTTGTATTCTCATTGAAAGATATCACCATTCTACTGTTGCTCATACAAAACCTTCAATTGTCTCAACTTCTGATCTTCTTGTTAATTGCCAAAACAAACTTTATTTATATGTTCATCTGCTATTTATTGAGGACATGCTCTATGGTAGGATAATGTGCTATGGGGCTGGGTTGGGCAAACATGGAAACAAATATTCAGTATTTGATACATAAATGCTAGATGCTGGGTATACAAACGTAAGTATACAAAGACTTGGTTCCTGTTCTCAAAGTGATTTTAATAGTGGAGACAGAGATGGAAAAAAATCATTTACGATATGATAAATGCTATAATTCAGGAATACACAAGTTGTTATGGCACCTACCGGTAACTCTCTGCATAACTGAAGGGAAATTCCTGAAGCATTCACACTAAATCGTCGCAGTTAAGTGGGAGATAAATAAGGATAGAAAGATGAAACGCAGAAAAAAAACAAAATTAGCAAATATACCCACTAGTAAAACTTCATCATCTGCTTTGTACAGATTAAACAATTTAGCATTGTTATAGCATCATGTGTGGCAAAGGGTGTGGGGAGAAGCAGAAGTGAAGCTGGACAGATAAGGGCAGGTCAGATCATAAAAGGTTTGGTTTCTCATGTCAAGGGGCTTGGTCTTTATCTTGTAGGCAAAGCACAGTCACCAAAGGGCTGTAAAAGAAAAAATGACATTATCCAACTGGAATTTATGAAAAATTACTCTGGCATCATTTCGAGAACAGACTGCAAGAAGCTGGATGCGTGGAAAGGCTGCTGAAACAGCTCTGAAGAGAGATGATGAGGATCTGAAATAGGGAAGCAATAGTACAAATGGAAAGGAGATAGCTTTAAAAACATATTTAGGATTTAAAATTGGCAGAACCTGATGAGGGTTTAAATGTGAAAAGTGAGGGGGTGGGGAAGGAATTGAGGATGATTGGCATAATTCTGGGTGGATAAGCAATTCAGAGAAGCAGCTTTGGGGAGGGTGGGAGAAATTACATGTAACTGAAGGTGCCTATAAAACATTTGGGAAGATATTTCAAGAAAGCAATTGGATCAATAACTCACTTATTGCTAGCTGGATGACTGACTTTAGGGTAGAGGGGTTGAGAGAGACAGAGTTAAGGAAGTATGTGCTTCACTTTCAATTTTCTTGGTGAAGGAAAATGTAAAGTCATTCCTATGAGTGAAAGAAAAGAGCACTGAGAGAGGTGAAGGGTTGGAGGATGTACTGAGGGAACTGAAGATAAAAATTATCAAGAACAAGAAAAAGACTACTAAAATGCTGAAGACTTAACAATCAGAAGTCACAAATTTGTATTAGGGTTCAGGTGCACAGATGTGAAAGCAGAGGAAGTAGGTTGAGAGCTTGCTTGAGGGTTAGGATTTTATTGGATAGTCAATCCAACGTTCAAGCTCCAACACACCTCACCAGTACAGTTCCCAGCGTGAAAGCCCTCCCTACTCATTACAAGGTCTGCTCTTCTGTGCCACGCTGCCCTCCCCTGTAGACCAGGCTCTAATACCCATGATCAGATTAATTTTAGGGTATGATGTGAGAAAGGAGTCAAGGTTAATTTTTTTTTCATATCTATATCCAGTATATCCAGAATTATTTGTTTAAAAGACTTTCTTTTTTTTCTCCACAGAATTGCTTGGCACCTTTGTCAAAAAGCAAATGAACATATGAGTGTGTGGGTCTATTTCTAGACCCTCTTGTCTTCTACTGATCTATTTATCTGTCTTAAGGTGACTACCCACTCATACTGACTGTATAACTTCAATTTATATACCTAAAGTTAAGTAGCATAAGTCTTTCAATTTTTTATTCTTCTTCTTATTCTTCTAAATTGCAAAGACTGACTTTCTATTCTAGGCCCTTTACATTTCCATATAAATTTTAGAATGTTTGGCAATTTCTATAACAGTATGATGGTATTCTGAATAAAATGACATTTAATCTAAGTGGGGGGAAAAAAAACCCTGGTATCTTATCAATATAGAGTGTTTCCAATCCAAGAACACGACATATCTCTCTTTCCATTTATCTGAATTTTCTTAAATTTGTCTCAGAAGTATTTTGTAATTATTAGTGTAGAGATTTTGTACACTTTTTAATTATTCCTAGGTGTCTGATGGTTTTAATTGCTACTGTAAATAATTTCTTTTACATTTTAATTGATGTTTTATATCTATTGCTATAGGATAGCTGATTGCTATATTTAAAAATAAAATAAATTTTTATCCTTTGAACTTGAATTCAGTGTGTTAAATTAGCTTATTTTTATGGCAGTAGTTGTTTCTGTAGGTTCTTTAGGATATTTCTATGTAGAAAGTCATGTTATTTGAGAATAAGAACACTTACTTGTTTCTTTCTAATATTTTTCATGTCTGATCACATTAGCTAGGACTTCCCATACAATGTGGAATAGACTTGGTAATACTGGACATCCTCACCTTGTTCCTGAAAGTGTTAATCATTAGAGATGTATCTGTGTTCATACCCTCTATGAGACTTCTAGTTTGATGAGAGGTAATATTTTTTTCCTATAATGAATGAGCATTGGAAGAGGTATGTTAAACGCTTTTCATTTGTTTGATGCTTTTCTTCTTCATTACATTAATATGGCAAATTGATTTTCAAATATTAACAAACTTTGTATTCCTGGGATAAACTCTACTCAGTCAAACTGGATTACCCTTTTTATACATTCCTGGACTTAATTTGCTAATATTTTTGTTAAGGAACTTTTTGTTTTGTGTTTATATTCATGAGGAAGATTGGTTTGTTACTACTCTCTTTTCTTGTAACGCGTTTAACTTGTTTAGGTCTCACAGAAGTAGTTGAAAAAATTTCTTTCTTCCTCTAGTCCACTGGCTCTCAAGTGGGGTGAAAAAAGTGGATTTTGCCACATGGGACATTTAGCAATGTCTGGAGAGTTTTTTCATTGTCACAGTTAGGGGTGTGTGTTCTACTAGGCTCTATGGGTAGAAGAAGATGCTATCTTTATACAATCTACATACAACAATGCATAGAATAGCATTCCTAACAAAAAAAGAATGATCTGGTCCAAAATGTCAATAGTGCCAAGGCTGAGAAACCCTGCTATAGTCTCTGACAGAATCTGTAGAAGATTGGAGTGTTATGGGTCTGTGATTTTATTTTTGGAAAGTTTCTTAATTAGAAATTAAATTTCTTTAACAGATATAGGGCTAGTCAGATTTTCTACCTTTTCAGTATGAACTTTGGTATGTTGGCAATTTCAAGGAATTTATATCATTTAATTTCCAAAACGTGTTTGTAAAAAATTATTCATAATGTTCCTTACTTACTTCTTAAAATATTGGTAGCATTTATGTGAAATCTTCTTTTTCATTCCCGATATCCATAATTTGTTTTTCTTTCTACAATAGTTTGATCATCTTAAAAGCTTAGTAATTTTACTCACATTTTCAAAGAATCAAGTTTTAGTATAAATTTTCTCTATTACTTGTTTCTCTTTTTCACTGAAAGACTCACAAAAAAGTGTATGCTGCAAGGTTGAAAGCAGAATAGAAATACAGAAAAACTACAAATTGGAGAAATTGGAAGAATTAACATTCTGATACAGAATGGAGAGATACTACTAATGTCCCAGACTCCAGTTGAGACACCAGGAAGCCCACATCCTAAACAAAGTCTTACTGTAGACCTCTAATAAAGCCTAAAATCAAGTTATGACAAAATACACAGGGAGGAAACACGTTTAGAGATTGTGTCTCACCAACATAGAGAGGATTGGAAGATAACCTTGGCCCTTCCAGAGATCTGCCCTTACAAAGTATATAACCAAACTAAAGGTAATTAAATTGCTGAGAAGTGTAAACTCAACACTTTCCAGAGAATGGTAATAAACTCACTTCTCTAAATGTATCATCCATAATATTCAGCATACAATAGAAATTGCCAGAAGAAGAAAATGTGACCCATAGTTAAAAAAAAAATTAATCAATTAAAATCAACCAAAGATGGCCCAGATGTTGGACTTAGCAGGTAATGACTATTTAAATCAGCTATTATAAATATGTTGATGGACACAAAGGAAAATATGATCTGAGTGATTGAACAGATAGGTAGTTTCAGCAGAGACAGAAACTCTAAAAAATAAATAGATGAAAATTCTAGCACTGAAAATTATAACACTTGCAATAAAAATTGGAAAATGGAGATGCAACATAAAAAAATAAGTAAATTTTATGGTAGAATCAATTACAATGACTCAATTTGAAGAACACAGAGAAAAACACTGATGAAAAATGATCAGAGCCCCAGGGATTTTAGAGACAATATTAACGTGTCTAAAAAACACAAGTTAAGTTGTAGAAAATGAGATTGAGAATGGGGAAAAAAACATATTTGAAAAAAAAATTTTTTAAAAGCAATAGTGGCAGATTATGACCCAAATTTGAGAAAAGCTTTGACCAAAAGTCAATCTGTTAAAAACCAAAGATGGAAAGCCGGGACGGCTCAGTGGGTTGGGCACTCACTTTGCAGCCCTGGGGACCGAGGATCAAATCCCGGCCCTGGCCTGTGTGGACCCATATGCTGAACTGGGGAGTGCCCCTGGTTCGATTCTCACCAGGATGAGACCCTGGCCCAGTTCCTGCCCTGTGCAGCCCCAAGCCCACCTGTGGAATGAAACTATGTGAAAAAACTAATGATGTGCAACTGTGGAGACTGTTCTGGGCCCTCCCCTTTCTCTCTGTCTCTGACTCTGTATCTCTCTCTCTGTCAAAAACAATAAATAAATCTTTTAAAAAATACAAAAAAAAACAAAAAACAAAGATAAAGACAATCCTAAAAATGAGGTTAAAATGTCAATTACAAAGAGAAGAAATGATATTCACAATTAGCTTGTTATCAGAATAATAAAGGCCAGGAGAAAGTTGGCACAACATTTTTAAAGTGCTGAAAGAAAAAAACAAAGTCAAAACTGTCATCTAGCATTCTGCATTTCATAATACCTTAAAAACTACTACTAGAATAGTAGTAGTTTTACTCAAGAATAAAAAAATGGACGACTAATAAAACATGGAGCAATGTACATAAATCTCCAAAACATATGGTGAGTAGTAGAACATGCTACATACACACATAACTATGATTTCATTTATACAAAGATTTAGACATGAAAAACTATCTTACATGAGAAAGATCAGATTCAGGATTGACAGGGCCAGAGGTTTGTGAGGTGTGAGTGAGGGCTTACTGCAAAGTGGCATAAAGTATGTTTTGGGTGATGGATATTTTCTATAATAATTGGGGTGTTAATAGTTACACAGATACATTGTCAAACTTGATGTATGCATTTTATTGAATGTAGACTTCAAAAAGTTGACTGAAAAATAAAGTTGAAGATAACAGCAGAAAAATCTTATTAAAGAAAAATTTAGATATACTGAGATGTATTGAAATGAACAACTATATATTATTTCCAAAAGTACATAGAACCAGATACTAAACTGATGAAACATTCACTATGTACTTTGTAACCATTCATCCACTATGTGAAGCACCATAGTCAAAACTTAATTGTCACATGATCAGTGCTTCTTATCACTTCATACAGTCCAGATTAAAATGTGCACAGAATTCATTGACGAGCTATGGCTAATACAGGACATTATTCATTGAAATGAGGAAATTACAGAAATAGTTTTGTTACTCTTATTCAGCCTCTGTTGGAGCTGCTAAGTGATGGTAAAATATCAAAATCAAGACAGCAGAAAAAAAATAAGTTAAACTTATGGTATTTAAGATTGCCATACTGTATAAGTGACTCTTAAATTACTAAAATTTATTGAATGATATCTCCATATTTTATTTGGTAGAAGTTCTTATAAAATACTAGACGTGACACTTTGAATAGCCCTGATTTAGGATGAGGAAAGAAAAACATTTTCAGTTTTTCAAGTTCCATAAAATTCTAATAACCTAAAGCTCCTTGAACTTTTCTATTTTGCCCAAATCTCATATCGCGATAGTCTCTCTGACCTTGAATGGCAAAATTTAAATGTCATTCAGGACCAACTGAATACCACTCGTATTTGCATTCTTTAAAAAGTAGAAAAACATTAACCTTTTGTTTTATTGAATTAAAATGCCATGGAAATGCTGATGTAGTCTTGGGAGACCAAAATACTTCTACAAAGAAGAATAGCTGTCATTTATTAAACACAAAGAACACTTACTTGATAGGATGCTTTCTGACAAAAAGCAGATTGGTATTCTCATCATAGAAAAGGCATTATAAAAAAAATCTAGCCTAGACCTCTGAGATTTGAATAATTTAAAGCTGCATTTGGTGCAATTTAAATTTTTCTTTAGGGAGGCAAAGTTAAATACCTTTAATTTGTTCTAATTATTTCAAATTTGCAAGTTAATTATGGCTGATCATTAAATAACAAAAAGGACTATCATCTCCATAGAGTTTTACCTCCTACCCTCTGCATTACTTAAGCTAGATTTTAGTATGCATGAATTAACTTTCTAAATAATCACACGGTTTGACTAAATGGCTCAGTAAAATGAGCTCTGATCCTCAGAATAAGCATTAATGGACATTAGGAATGCTATTGGGACTCATGTCACTTACATTATAAGATTTTTAACGGGTCCTCATTTACTAATTTTTATGTACTGCTCAAGTTACAACATCATACATACATACATACACATATGATATATACACATATATACATATGTATACATATATATACATATACACATATATATCATATATACATATATAAATAATTTTATGTACTGCTCAAATTAGAATATACATATGTACATACAGATATGATATATATATATGTGTGTGTGTGGGTGTATATATATATATATATATATATATCATTATATATGATATATATAATGTTATTGTTTTATTGGAAGAAAAGTCTAATCTTTGAGATAATAAAAACAAATGTCTACTTAACAACAACTAAAATCATTTTGAAATAATGCAGGGATGTAATAATGGATTTTAAATGAATTTAGCTGTTCATGTCAATCACTCTAGCAAAAATGGTCTGTAAATGGAATATTATAGCTCCACTAACATGCTAAGTTTTACAAGTAACAAAAAGAAGTCCAATAAGCTAGTATTTGAATTCTACCTACTATTCCAAAAGAAAGAATTCATGGTTTCTTTTTTTCTCACCTTTTGTGAGTTTTTTATAATTAAGTTATAGAAAATAATTTTTTAATTGTTAAACTTATTGGGGTGACATTGGTTGGTAAATTCATGGTTTCTTGCATTGGGAGAGTTTCTATAATAATTACCATTCCTGTGTATACTTGGCTACCCATGAATGTGAAGCCAGGTGGCATATAACACTACTGCTCAGAGCTCTAAAAAATAATTTTACTAAACATCCCAAATAAATCTTCATATTCCCCAGACATAGACCTGTCAACCAGACCAAGAAATTTCAAAAATGAAATATTCCAGATATCCAAGAAGGTGGAATAGAAAAACACTGTGCTCTACTTCTCATGTGGCCACATTAAAACTACAACTAAATTATAGAACAATGAACCTAGAGAACTATTCGAAGTCTAGCTGAACAGAAGTTTTATAATCAAGGGTATAAAGAAGCCACACTGAGACTAGTAGGAGGGGTGGAGATATGAATGAGTTGGCTCCACACCTGTATATGGCTGTTGAGAACTGGAGTACGTAGTTCTTTTGGCTGTGGAAGTTCCCACCAAAAGAGTGAGGGATCCCAAACCAATACTCATTTCCCAAGTCAAAAGTACTGGTGCTAGAAAGAGGAGCCCCCACAATATCTGATGGGAAAAACAGCGGGGATTCTGATTGCATGAGATGAAAGGCTGTGGGAAATCCAACCATCCTCTAAAAGGGTCTGCTCATGAACTCACTAGCTCTCAGGAACTCATCCTGGGCTCTGGCAAAAAGAAAATCATTTGGAAGATGTCAGAGACATACAGGGAAATCCTGAGTTGTGTGGTTTCAGGGTGAGAACTAGAGGGACAGCTGCTGTTTTCCCTGCATAGAATTCTCCTGTGCAGCTGATATGCTAGTTCCATCTTTCCCATGTTGAGCTCTCCCACACACACATGGCCAAATCTGTATCTGTACTGGCCGAGTGAACTATGCTCACTCCACCCTGGTGACTCTTTGGAACCACATTTTACCAAACTTGTACAATGCTGGAGGCACTTTCTCAACAAACAGCTAGCTCCATCTGTATTGTACTCTTTCTTGAAAAACTCTTGGGGGTCTGTCAGTCCCAGGTGGGTGGCAGCTGACCTTGGTATAATCTGAGACTTATGCTGAGTAGCTCCAGGCTCAGTACTAGCATCAAACCAGTATCTAAATTAACCTGGTGAACCTTGTCCCACCTCGGTGATTCCTTGAGACCTTGCCTCACCCATCTCAGAGACCACATGAAGCTTTATCAGTGTCCCCAATGAAGGCTCTTGCCTCCCATGCAGGAGGTCCCCAGTTTGGTTCCTACTCTGTGTGGCCCCACATATACCTGTTCGGAATGAAACCATGTCACAACTCACTATGAAGACTGTTCTGGGCTCTCCATCCTTTTCTCTCTCTCTCTTTCTCTCTCTCTCTCTCTCTCTCTCTCTCTCTCTCTCTCTCTCTCTCTCTCTCTCTCTCTCTCTCTCTCTCTCTCTCTCTCTCCCTCCCTCCCTCCCTCCCTCTGTCTTTTCCTCTCACCTTTTCTCAAAACAATAACTCTTCTTTTTTAATCATATGATCATATCAACAGATGCAGGAAAAGCATTTGACAAAATCCAGCATTCATTTATTAAAACTCTCAGCAAAATGGGAATAGAGGAAACATGTCACCATAATAAATGCTATATACAACAAACCCACAGCTAAAATCATACTCAATGGTGAAAAGCTAAGAGTGTTCTCCTTAAGATAAAGAGCAACACAAGGATGCCTACCTTTACCACTTTTATTCAACAAAGTATTGGGAGTCCTAGCCACAGCAATCAGACAAGAAAAAGAAATAAAAGGCATCCAAATTAAAAAGGAATAAGTAAAACTGTCTTTATTTGCAGATGATATGAAACCATATAGAGAGAACCCCAAAGATTCTACCAAAAAACTATTAGAACTGATAAATGAATTCAGTAAATTAGTGGGGTATAAAATTAATATTCAGAAATTGTTGCATTTTTATACACCATTAATGAACTGTCAGAAAGAGAAATTAAGAAAATACCATTTATAATTGCATCAAAAAATTTAAAATACCTAGGAATAAATTTAACCAAGGAGGTAAAAGACCTGTGTTCAGAAAACCATAAGACATTGAAGAAAGAAATTGAAGAAGATAAAAATAAATGGAAGCAGATACTGTGCTCATGAATAGGAAGAATTAATATGGATAAAATGTCCATACAACCCAAAGCAATCTATAGATTCAATGCGATCTCTATCAAAATGCCAATGGCATTTTTCAAAGAACTAGAACAAATAAACTTAAAATTTATATGAAGCCACAAAGGACCCTGAATAGCCACAAAAATCTTGAGAAAAAAGAACAAATTGGAGGTATCACACTACCTGATATCAAACTATACAATACGGCCATAGCAATCAAAGCAGCATGGTACTATCATGAAACTAGACACATAGATCAATGGAAGAGTATAGAGAACCCAGAAATAAACCCATGCTTAAATGGTCATTTAATCTATGTCAAAGAGGGCAAGAACATACAGTGGGGAAAAGACAGCCTCTTCAGTAAATGGTGCTGGGAAATCAGAACAGATACATGCAAAAAAAAAAAAAGAAACTGCACCACCTTTTTACATCATATATTAGAATAAACTTAAAATAGATTAAACACATAAAAAGACCTGAAACCATAAAATCCTAGGAGAAAACATAGGCAGTAAACTCCCTGGCACTTTATGTTCTGGTCTATCTCTTTGGGCAAGGGAAACAAAAGTGAAAACAAACAAGTGTAACTACATCAAACTAAAAAGTTTCTTCACAGCAAAGTCAACCACCTTTAAAATGAAGACAGCCTACTGAATGAGAGAAGATATTCACCAATGATACATCTGATAAGGGGTTAATATCCAAAATTTGTAAAATAAAAAAAAAAACAAGCATAAACAAACAAACAAACAAAACCTCATACCACTCAACACAAGAAGACCAGAATAGACATTTCTCCAAAGAGGACATACACATAGACAATAGACATATGAAAGATACTCAACATCACTATTCATCAGAGAAATGCAAATTAAAACCACAATGAGATATCATCTCATACCTGTCAGAATGGCAATCATAAGTAAATCAATAAACAAGTGTTGCCAAGGAAGTGGAGAAAAAAAACCCTGTACATTGTTGGTGAGATTGAAAATTGGTGTAGTCACTATAGAAAATGGTTTGGTGGTTACTCAAAAAATTAAAAATAGAACTACTTCATGATCCAGCAATTCTATTCCTGAGTATTAAGCCAAAGAAATCCAAAACACTAGTTCAAAAAAAGATATACGCACCCTATGAACATCAAAGTAGTATTTACAATTGCCAAGATATGGAAGCAACCCAAGTGTCCATCAACAGACAACTGGAGAAAGAAGTTGTACATATATACAATGGAATATTACTTGGCTATAAAAAAGAACAAAATTTTACCATTTTCAACAATATGGATGGACATAAAGGGTATTATGCTAAGCGAAATAAGTCAGACTGGGAAAGACAAATTCCATATGATCTCACTTATGTGTCAAACCTAGAGAACAAAATCAATGAACAAACACAACAGAAACAAACTTAGAGATACAGAGAACAAACTGATGGTTGCATTGGGAAGGGGGACTGGAGAGCTAGGTGAAAAAGGTAAAGAAATTAAGTACAAATTGATAGTTACATAATAGTAATGGGGATAGAAAGTACAGCATAGAGAATACAATCAATAATGCTGCAACAATTTTGTATAGTGCCAGATGGGTACTAATTGGAATCACTGTATAAAGTATATAAATGTCTAACTACTATGCTGTACACCTACACTTAATATAAAACAATACTGAATATCAACTGTAACTAAAAAAGTAAATATTCTATATACCATCAGATCTTTCTATTTTCCCACTCCAAAATCATCAGTACAAATTTTTTTTAATTAATTAATTTATTTATTTATTTTTGACAGAGAGAGAGAGAGAGAGAGAGAGAGAGATACAGAGACAGAGACAGAGAGAGAACTGAACTGGGGGAGCTCCCAGTTCAGCATATGGTTCTGCACGGGCCGGGGCCGTGATTCGATCCTCGGTCCCCGGCGCTGCAAAGTGAGCGCTTAACCCATTGAGCCATCCCAGCTTCCCCACAAATTTTATTTCCATATATCCAATAAATATTATCTGAGAACCTACTATGTGTCAGTTCTTTGTTTGGGCTTGGGAGTACACAAAGGACTAAGTGACTACCTTTGAATATTTACAGGCAAACAGGAAGAGATAGCTAGCTCAACAATGAATACATAATGTGCAGGTTTTATGAGGACAATAAGTAAACTGCTATAGGGAGCCGATACATGTAACAGAAAGCTTGTGAGAAGAGAATGCAGCATCATCAAGGAGATGAAGTAAGGAAAGTCAGTAAAAAGGAATGATGGTGACAACTTACTAGCACACGTATGCTATGTAAAAGGCACTGGCATGGTCCCTGGCTCCAAAAGATGTGGCCATCCAGTGAAGAATTTACTTATGGAAGGATGCCAAGTCCCTTAGGAATGCTGGGTAGAATAACGATCTGTACAAGAAAATAGGTAGTTAAGAGGCAGAAATGACATAATTTAGATATGCATGGCATAAGCAAGAGAGGAATCTGACCCTGAAGGGTAGTTAAGGCAGCACAGTAGTGTAGAATATTAGCTTTGACGTCAGACAGAACTGAAAATAACTATTTATAAATTCTGATAGCTGTGATTTCTTAAGCAAGTTACTTACCCTCTCTGAGCCTCATTCTCTGACTTATAAAATGAGGTTAATAACAATATGTAACTCATATAGCTGTTGTGAGGATTAAATGAATTTACATATGTAAGATATGCAAGAGTGCCCAGCACATAAACACTACCTAAATACTAGCTTCTAATATTATTTTTATTATCACTACTATTTATATTAGCATTAAATGAGGTAATATCTAAAAGACACAGAGCAACATCTAGCACATAGAAGATGTTCACAGACTAACTGAATAGATGGATGGTATAATGGCTGAGAACTAGAGACAGAGTAGGTCACTGGGGTGGGGGCAAGATAATTGGATTGGATCTAAGGCCCTTGAATTTGGGGGACCCCGTATATCATTTGGGCAAGGTAATATTATCATGCAGTTATAAGGACAAGTTTGGAACTTAGGAGGAAATAGCTGAGACCTGGGGTAAAGATTTTAGAGTTATCAGCATAGAGATATGGTCTAAAGTCAAGGGAATGAATTAAGTTTCTAGAAGTTTGAGAAAAGAGGATGGAGTTGCCAATATTTAATAGTAGGAAGAGACAAAGGAAGTGGTAAAATACTTTGGGGGGAGGGAAAGCATAAACCAACAGAGATACAAGTAGAAAAATAGGAAAGAATAGTTTCAAGAAAACAAGGAAATGAAAGAGATATCAGAAAGGCTAGCTGTGTCATTTGCTATTGGGAAGTCAAGTTAGATGACAATTTAAAAAAAGTGAAAACATTTGAGAATTAGGAGGATACTTGTGGCCATAGGGCAGCATGATTTTAGCTGAGTGATAACAGTAGAGGAAGAATTAAATGAAAGATGAGGAGTAGAAACAGAGACAATGTAGATTATGCTTTCAAGATGTTTGAAAATGAAAATAATGATAGGGTAGTAGTTCAATGGTAAGGCAAAAAGGCAATGATGAGGCTTTTGTGAGTGCACACACATGGTATGTTTGTTTTTTATGGAGAAGAATCTTTGACCATATAGAAAAGAACCTGAAGATGTATGAGACAAGGCACTGATGCAGCAAAATTACTGAGAAAATAGAAATGAATGAGGCGCTGGTGCAGGAGATACTGGATTTGAGATCTCTATTGGCCCTTGAAGCAGCAAAGCCTAATAGGCACTTTCAAATGTAAACTCCAGAGAGGTCAGTGCTTCACACAAAGATGTAACCCTCGCCATATAATTAGAGATTCGGGCAGAACTCATTTTTAGTGAAAGTATACTTTTATACTTGAAGATGTCACTAGATCTTAATTTGATTCCTCACCAAAGGGAATGTAGTTAGGATTTAATGAGTTACAATATCTTTATTTTAATTCTTCCCAGAAGAAGCAACTGAGGGAGTGCTGAGAATGGTGATGAAGCTGCACTAAATAAACCACTATGCTGTATCCATTACCAAACCACTAATTTAACACTTCTGTTGCTCTGATCTTCAGAATTTCTCTATGGTGTTCATAAGGAAGATAACTCTTTAAGTCAATTACTGTATGTTTCAATTAAGAATAAGGATTAATACTTTGTAACTCTTTAGAAGTCTGCAAGAGAAGGTTGACAGTTGGGCTGATGAAATGACAGTGTAATATAAACTAAGAAATACAAGTATAAACAAATGTATGAAGATTGTCCACTACAGTTTCCTAAGTGCAGAAACCATGCCCTACTCTTCTCTGAATCGCCAGTGAGGCCTTCTATGGGAATGTACACAGAGAATAGGCCCAATGTACTTCTACCAAAGAAATGATTATAATTTGGAAAACATTTGTAGGGCTTAAAAACAACAGAACTCTGAGTTAGTTAAATGTTACCTCTTCTTTGTATTCTGGACCATTTACAGTTATTCCTAAATCTATAATCAACATTTTAATTTCATTCGAGGATTACTTATGAAGTTTCAAACATTTGGTATAAAGATGAGAAAGACACTATGAGGACATGTGTATATAACAGTATGTCAAAAAGACATCTTACAAATGAACCATGAATATAAATAATACAAAGTTCTTGAACCCTTGCTAACCCAAACCAAAGTACCAAAGACCTATAAATTTACTGAAAATGTCAGAAAATATTATTGTGGTTAGCTAAACTGTAGTGAAAAATCAAGTTCCAATGGTGAATTTATGCTGTCAGAATTTACTGAAGATGCAACATGAGCACCAGTCCATGTTTCTGCTAGCTCTAAAGCACTGGCTCTCAAAGTATGCCCAAGGACGTAAAAAGTATTTTCATAACAAGAATAAGATGTTATTGTCTTTTTCACATTCACTTTTGTTTTCTCATGAGTGCACAGCAAAATTATCCAGGAGGTAGATGACATGTAACATCACAACAGACTGAATGCAGAAGCAGATGTGAGAAAACAGCTGTCTTCTATTAAGCCAGACATTAAGATTTGTGAGAATGTAAAGCAGTGAGGGATGCTCTTCTCATTAAAATCTTTTTGTTTTTGAAAATATAATTTTCATAAAAATATATTATTTGTATCAACATGCAAGGGGTTTACTATTATTTTCTTAATAAATAAAATGTTCTAATATCTAATACAGCAAATATTACTAGATATAACCTACATTAAATAGATATAATGTAAATAAAAGTACTTGGGGTCCTCAATAAAATTTAAGAGTGTAAAGCTGTCCTGAGATCAGAATGTTTGAGAACTGCTATTCTATGTAGCACAGTAAATGAAAAGTCCATGGATGTAATTACGATATGTTCTTTGGGAAATTGAATGTGGCCTCAATATGGAAGATTCTAGAGCATCAATGGCAAGAGAAAATTTTCTTGCAAAGATTTTTGATTAAAAAATGAATATACAGTAAAAATAACTTTTTAGTGGTATATAGTTCTATGAATCTTACACACACACACACAGTTTTTTAACTATCACCACAATGTGGTTCAATCACCCTAAAATACTCCCTCTACTATTCTTACACAGTCACACCCTCTGGAAACAATGGATATGTTCTCCATCATTACCGTTTTGTCCTTCCCAGAGTGCCATGTAAATGCAATCAAACTAGATTCAATTTTTCTTCTGAGATTAGCTTCTTTCATTCAGCACAATGCCTTTGAGAGTCATCTACGTTGTTGAGTCTATCAGTAGTTCATTTATTTTTATTTCTGAGTTACATACTATTGTACTGAGTTACCACAGTTTATTTAGCTATTATTCACTCACTGAAGGACATTTTTGTAGTTTCCAGATTTTGGCTACTAGAAATGTAAGTTAGTATGAAACTTCAAATATCTAAAGGAAGCTCCTAAATTTCAGTCAGAGGGCAAAGTCGGAAAGCTTCTGCCTCTTACCATTGATAATACCATGTTTAGAAAGGAGCCCTGTTCCTGTATTCTCACCAAAAGTTTTGTGACAAACTAAAAATACCATACCAAGTTCCTGAGACCAGACTATATCATCTACATTAAGGGAATATTTATTTCCTATTTATTGAAGGAAAGTCAACTTACCTTTAAATAAACTCCTTGAGAATTTATCATGAGTTCCAATTCCAATTCACCCTTCCCCTTTGCCCATTCAAGAAACTCCCATTAACCTCACCTGATCAACAAACATTACAAAAATACCCCATTTTCTGGTATTTATTGTGTTTTAAGGTCTGACTAGTGAGTAAAATAACTAGCAAGAAGCCATTTCAAGAGGTTTCCTTTTGTCCTTGGACCCAACAGAGCAAAGGCTCTCCTTCTTAGGGCTTTGATTATTATATAGGGTACAATCAAGCTGGTAATGTAAGACTTAGAATCAATAAACCTTCTATAGTAATTCTGGGCACCCCAGCATGCCAGAAGACCTTTTGTGTTTTCATACACTCAATATGGCCATAAGTATATACATACCATTTTCTACCACAGGGACCTCAGAATTGGCTCACAGCCATTAATAGCAGGCAGCTTGGGGTATATGAATAGCAATTTTGAAATCCGTTTTCTTTTTTTGCCAATAGATCCTATTCATAGAACCATTACCCACTGAAGTAAATGAGAATGTAATGGAAAGCTGGGTGGAAAGGAAAAATAGCATTTTAGAGAGATTTAAAGCAAACACTTAAAAAGGACCCATAATTAGAGCAGCCAGTTTTGAGCTATAAAATCATGGATTACTTATAGTTTGTATGGGACATGCCCTGGTACCCATTTGACTCAGGACCCTTAATAGTATGAATAGCCAGCCCCAGAGTAAAGGATAAAAAGAAAGGCTTAATTACCCCAGGAAGGTAATCAGTCATGCTACCTTACTGTTAATAGTTATATCTAATTTACACAAAGACAGTCCTTTGTATATTTCTCATATAATGTTTGTTGATATGGGCATTATTGTATAGTTATCAAATGAAGAGTAGTTTTTAAATTCTGCAATTAAAAACTGGTCTCTGTTGAGTTGTGCTGTTTTGCAGAAAGGCTTTTGTGCAGTAAGCGTGTGTCATCAAAAGCCTCACTGTTAGGTGCCAGGCTGGACTGCTTATTGGAGGAAAGTGCGGGGGAGGAGCACGGAGTTGCTAAGTATGAGTACAGAATAAGCACTTGACCATGAAAAACAAATCATAACAGCATATTATGTCTCTTAGTTAATTCATTTAGAGACACAAGCTCCTTTTTTTTTTTTTTTAATTGCTCAAAGGCCCTGCAAACACAGAATCAAGTGACGAGAAACCATGGTTCAAAAGGGTGGTTTCAAAAGTCCTAGTCAGACACCTTTGGCACACACCTGCTCTGGAAAACAAGGACAATTTTGATACTACTGTGACTCTCCAGTGGCCATAAGTATATGCAAAAACTATTTGCTAAGGATAATGACAACAGCATTTTAATAAAATGTTTACTGAACACCAGTTACATTACAGCAGGATATAAAAGACTTTTAAATTAATTCACACAAGCAAAACTTGAAATTAGAAAGCATCTTGTTTAGTTGGTTCCCAAACTAGACCTGGAGCTTCTGAAAATACAGATTCGGAGGCCTCATCCACATAAATTGTGATTTAATAGGTTGAGGTTAAATGTCCTTGGCTTCTTCCATTATTTCTCCTGTAACATGGGTTTCGTTTTCCACAGCTCCATGAAGGGACTAAATAATACCCACCTAGAAGATTCCCTCTGAACACTGTTTTAGCTGCATCCCACAGGTTTTTATATATTCTGTTTTCATCTTCATTCAGTTCTACATTTTTAACTGTTGGCTCTATAAAATAATTTATATTTTCACCAGATATGTACTTTGTGATTTTCCTTGAAGCCCTACAAGCATATTATCACTCTTTAATTTTTGCCAACATGAAAAATGAGAAGTGAATGTTTACTGCTCTTTCCTCGATGAGGAAGAAGCTAGTCACGTAAGAACCTAGGGATAGACCACTCTAGACAGAAAACTGCAAGTACAAGTGGCTGGGAGAAAAATAAGCTCAATCTATTGGAGGGATTGAAAGGCCACTGTGACTGGGGTATTCTGAGCAGAGTGACAGCTGTATACAGTGGGGCCAGATAAGTATGCAAGGGCCACATCAAGCAGAGCTTTGGAAACTTGGGTAGAGTTTAGATTTGTATTTTAAGTATGATTAGAAGCCATTAAAGGGTTTTAAGCAAAAGGCTGACATGGATTCTGACATACATTTTATTTTTATTTTATGTTTTTTAAAGATTTATTTACGGTAATTGCTTGACAGAGAGATAAAGAGAGACAGAGAGAAGGGGGCGGGCCCAGAGCAGTCTCCACAGCCATACATCATTAGGTTTGATACACTTTTATTCCACCAGTGGATGTGGGTATGAGCAAGGTGGAAACCGAACCAGGGGCCTCCCACATGGGAGGCATGCCCCAAGTGGGAACTGAACTGGGGGCCTCATATATGGGAAGCTTGCCCCAGTTCAGCATATGGGTCCCCATGGGCTGAGGCTGACTTGATCCTCAGACCTCAGGGCTGCAAGAGAAGAGCTTAACCTGCTGAGCCATCCCAGCATCCCCCTGACATACGTTTTAAAATGACAATTCTACTGTGACTGGGTGGGGTTACAAGTAGAAACAGAAGTAACAGTTAGCAGGCAACTGCAATACTCTGGGTAGAAATGGTGGTGGGTTGGATTAGAGCAGAAGCAATGGAAACAGAGAGAGCATGTCTGAAATTAGATAATTTTGGAAGAAGCATAGGACTAAGTAATAAACTAGATATGGAGGGTGAAGAAAGGGGGCATACAAATCGAGGTGGTTTATGACTTGAGCAACAGTGCACAGATGTATTTGAAGTGGGTAAGAAGAAAGGTATTAAGTTTGGGTTTTCCAAACATCTTTTTGTCATCTTAGTGATATTCAATAAGAGAGTGGTTATCACCTGTATTATCTGCTTTCTTAGGTCTTAAGTCATCTTAGAATTAATAATTATGTCCAGAACTAACATCTAGTTCATTGGCATATAGTATGCAGAATTAATATCGTTTTTAAATTTTTTAATGAAATGTATCCATCTTTAGCTTCCTGGCACCTCCACGGTTTTCCACAAATCATCAGGGTTACCAATAAAGGTTTAATGGCCTTATTTACAAAAAATTTTACTACACTGAGATGTATATAAACTAAGTGGGAAGAACTGAATTTATATATCAATGTACATATGTATTTTAACTAAACTCTTCACCTTTATTTTGCTTCTATTTTCTTGAACCAATGGTATTATAGTTCTACTCTTTCTAGACCAAAGCTCATTTATCTTGAGAATAAAATAATTTAATGTTTCATTTTCTGTGCTAACACTATTTAGGCCTTAAATAATAAGCCTATCCTTTGTTTGCCCTTCACCTTTTAAACAAATTAAGTAAACTATTTTGTCATCCACAGCATGTTTTAAAACCCTAAACTAATTCTGGGCTTTAGTATGTTTGATAGCATTCTTGCTGTTCTTTGAAATTCTCTTATACCTACCCTTGGATTATCTTCCTATTTTTGAAGCCACAATTGAAAGAATTTTCTCACCATTCATCAGTTAATTTGTTTGTATGGTCAAATTATTCTTTTAATAATTTCCAAGCTCTTTTGACATTATCTTGTTAAGTTTCAGATCAGAAAATCATGCTTCTCTTTTCTCTTAAGTTTCAGTTATACGTCTACCATAATTATGATCAATTTTTCATTTGTCAGAACAGGCCTGAACATGACAACTCTACTAGTTGCCTTCATCTCCTTTTAGGATGTGCCATGTTAACAATAGGCAGTGAAGAATTCTTAGAGTGGAATAAGATTTCCAGTTTTCCTTTCTCTTTGATTTTACTGAAATTCTCTCTAGTATAACAACAACAGAAGAGAATGCTTTCTGAAGTCTGACAACCAACCTATGAAGTTTTCTTTAGACAGACTGGGGAAACTGAGGCTTAGCAAGATTAAATAATTTATCCAATTTTATACAACTAATAAGTGGCACAGCTGAGATTAGATCCCAGGTCTCATTACAGAGCTAGAGCTAATAAATTATTGAACTACCTTGTCTTGTAATGATTCAATCCCAGGATTATGGAATTCTATACTTGTGTATGTTTTCCTGACATATAAGTACATCACTAACTATTGCAATGTCCTAAGAGATCAACTTTTCAAAAAGATAGTACAAATTCAATATATCTAAAATCAACTGGATATGCAAGGCCACCAGATGTCTTTTCTGTGTTTTCCTGGTCACCTCTCTTTCTGTATTTCAAGTTCTTTTTTTTTTTTAATATATTTTATTTATTTATTTATTTTTGAGAGAGAGAGAGAGAGAGAGAGAGAGAGAGAGAGAGATACGAGAGATACACACAGAGACAGAGACAGAGAGAGAACTGAACTAGGGGAGCTCCCAGTTCAGCACATGGTTCCGCACGGGCTGGGGCTGGGATTTGACCCCAGGTCCCCTGTGCTTCAAAGTGAGCGCTTAACCCACTGAGCCATCCCGGCTTCCCCATATTTCAAGTTCTTCACGGCAGTAGTTTCAAGCCTCTTTTGCTCTTCAAATCTTTCATCCCACCTTTAATCAGCCCTGTACTTTCCTCGTCTTCCTTACTAAAATCAAGTAGATCCTTCACTTCTTGTTTCACACAGAAAATTGAGAATACCACATGGGAACACCTTCAACTACCTGCTAATGAACCTACTAACTTAAAAATACTGTCCTTCCCACATTTCCTCTTGCTACAGCAAGTTTTCCTTCTCTTGACTCAAGTTCATTCTCTGACTTATAACACATTTATATATTTATTTATTTATTTAACAATCACAAATTTAATTAGGTATTCAATTATATAACTTAAGTTGGAGTTACAAGACGATCACTCTACTGGCCAAATCATGTGGACATTAGATATATATGCCTAAATTCCTTAGCCCTGAAATATTAATGTTAAACAATTCTTCATTTGTGCATACATATGTCACTGCAAGTCATTGAGGTGATTTCAACTGAGAGATTTGGCACTTTAGCTATCTAGAGTGGCCCGTCTCTCACTTCACTTAGAGAAACTATCAAATCTTTCCCATGTAATACATAGGCTTTCTGAGTTAACTTGTTTTTTTAATTTTTCATATTGTTAAATTTATTGGGGTGACGTTGGTCGATAACAATTACATTGTTTCCAGGTATACAGTTCTACATTACATTGTCTATATATTGCATTATGTGCTCACCACCCCAAATCAGCTCTCTTTCCATCACCATATATTTAATGCCCTCTCCATACCCTGTCCCCCACCCCTGCTCTCCCACCCAACTTCCCCTTTACCCTCAGGTAACCACTAAACTATTAACTGTCCATGCGTTTTTGTGTCTTTGTTACTTTCAGTTTTATATTCCACCTATAAGTGAGGTCATGTTTCTTGATTCTTTCAGTCTGACTTATTTCACTTAATAAGATGGATAAAGAAGTTGTGGTACATTTACACAATGGAGTACTACTCAGAAAAGATTAAATATGGCTATTTGTGACAACATGGATGGACCTTGAAATCACTTGTAATTTAGATTCCAGTTCCTGTATTGCTGGGATCTCATTTCATTGATAACCCCTCTTTTCTGCATTTTCATTTTTACTGCCTTATCATCTACATGTTTCTTGTCTGGCTTACTTAACAAAATCCTTCTTTGACTCTACATCTTCCTATAGCCATGGTTCCCTGCCTCCTCTCCTTTCAGGGCTAAACCCCTTTGTTATTACCATTCATCTCCTCACCTTCCACTCAATCCAAAACCTATCATCTTCTGGCCCTACCATCTCTGTTGCTAAGTCCAATGGCACATGTTCAGCCATATCATACTTGCTCTTTCAGCATAATACAAAAGTCATCGTTACCTCCTTGAAGCACTTTCTCCTCTTGATTTTTAGAATGTTATTTTCTCTTGGTTTACCACTAGTCTCTTACTCCTTGTCTCAGACTCTGTTAGAGACTCCTATTCCTGAAATGTTGCTATTTGGGGTTCTGTTTTAGCCTCACTTTATGTCATTTAAATGCATTCAAATTTTAAATGTTTAAACACATTGGGCTAACCAAATTATATGTGTAGGATTGATTCAGCTTGAAGGCCAGAAGTTTCAGCTTTCTGCTATAATCTCCCTTGGATATTGTTTGAGCTTATTTGGTTTCAATGACCATTCCCTTCCCCTCCCCTCCCCTCCCCTTCCCTTCCTTTCCTTCCCATCCTTCCCTCCCTTGTCTCTCTCTCTCTCCCTCTCCCTCCCCCCCTCTCCCTCACCCTCTCTGCCAAACATTCCATTCATTTATTTACCTAAACAACTATGAAGCCTGAATCACTTCAAGAAACTTAAAGTCCAATGGAAGTGTTCTCATCTTATTTTCAACATGCTAACCATATTAAGTCTGTAAATATTGCTTTCAATACCCCTTCCTAGATATTTTCTCTAGTCTGTCAAGTCATGTCTACTATCTTATGAAATATGCTCTAGTTTCATCCCACTAACTTCTCTGTATTTGGTATAGTTCTCTTGATTAGGACAGCTAGCTCTCAATGTTTTTCTCAATCATTATAGTCCACTTATAGCTAAGATCCATTTTTCTAGTTGACAAAGGACACAATCCTATTATTGAAATATATTTTTGTAATAGGTAGTCATATCTTCATACTTTCATAAATAATTAGATTAATAAATCTTAACAGATTCTTTTTAACAACACACTCGTAGATAGAGGTCCTAATGATGGCATGCCTTCTAATGAAGTATGTAAGGAAGGTCTACATAATGGTACCTTCAAATAGATATAAGGGAATCATCAATTAACCTAATGAACTCCTTTCTTATAAAAAACAACAACAGGTTTCCTTCATTCTGCTAGAACCTAGAAATTTTCTTTGTTTGGTGTTTTCAAATTGTTGCACATATACAGATTTTCTAAGTTGCTTTACTTAGATTACACATAGACAAATGAGGTGGATAAGGCCTCCGTAGGCTCTTTAAGATCTAAAGCTTTAGATATTTGTCTTTTTATTCTGGTTTTTGTTATTTTCATTAAAATTTTTCAAGAAGCACAATTTCTATTGTATAAGTATGGTAGAACAGAGATTGTTTTTCCTTTCTTTCTACTGTCATATGTTTCTACTTGTCACCTACCTGACAGTGCTTTCCCCCTCTTAAGAAAGCCAGAAATTGCTAAAATCTACACGCTTGCTCAGAATCTTATACTTCCAGATTCCTTTTATATTAATTTCTTCATTCTTCTTAGAAACTCTTCAAACTTTCTAAAACCTGTTTGCATGTAAAACACTTAAGACTGAAAGACAAGTAGAGCATTATTTCTATAATTCATCAGAACAGTCAACTACCTCATGACCAGGGATTTCACTTTCAGGCAGAACTACAGCCTTTCTCATTCTCCCTAAGAATTTCTGGGCTGGCTCTCTGCACGAACTGCTAGACCCTCTGATTTCTATAGTAAAACCATTCCTTTCTTATACCAGCCAGCATTCCTGCACTGCACTAGTAAAGTAACAAAGGTTACATAAGCCTTTTCCACAACTGGGAGGAATTAGAAATAATTATTCATCTCATCTCATCCTCCTTTCTTTGCAGGTAAGGTCAAGTTGCTTTTTACCCCTTGCATCTTAGCCAAAGTAACTTCTGTGAATCATTTTGCAAGGAAACAGATAAGCAAATAAAACACACAACACCTGACATTACTATTCTTATGGATGGCATTTTAGTAAACAAAGCATCTAACATTATTATTCATACGAATGGCATTTTATTAAGTGTCAGAGGGAGTCTGTGCAATGGAGTTCTGTTTACAACCCCTCTTTTCTTATTGCTACAGTACTGAGGCTGCCATTAAATCACACTAGGTAGTCAGAGACTAAACTATGACTTTACTCTGTAAAATCGAGATGATTTTTTTTTAACCTATGCTTTCTCTGATTAGTCTGTCTAGTATTCTGTCTTTATACCTTCCTGTTTTTTGAAAATAAAGTTTTCATTTTGGAATAATTGTAGGTTCACAAGAAGTTTCAAAAATAATGCAGAGTTCCTATATACCCTTCATTGAGCTTCCCCTAGTTAATGTTTTAGAAGACTACAGTACAGTTATCAAAACTAAGAAAACAACACAGATATATTACTATTATCTAAAGTCTGGACTATCAGGATGCCATCAGTTTTTACACTATGGCTTTGTTGTTCTAGGATCCATCCCAAGGTATCACATCGCATTGAGTCATCACGTCGCCTCAGTTTCCTTTGGTCTGTGACGGCTGCTCAGCTGTTTCCCATGTCTTTCACGACCTTACCTGACTGGTTCTGAGGAAAACCCGTCAGGTATTTTGTATACTGCTCCTTAATTTGGATTTCTCTGTTGTATTTCCCATGATTAATATGATATTATGAGTGTTTGGGAAGAATGCTGCAGAAGTGAAGTTCCCTGCTTATCACATCATAGCAAGAGGTTACATGATATCAACATGACTAATCATTGGTAATATTAACCTTGAGCATGTAATTAAGGTAGTGTTCACCAGATTTCTACTGTAAAGTAGGGTTTTCCCCCCTTTCCAGATTCTATTCCTTGGATGTGAGTCACCAAGTCTAGCTTACAGTTAAGGAGAATGGGGATTAAGCTCTACTTCCTGGAGGGGAAAATATTCACTTATATTATTTGTAATTCTTCTGAAGGAAGATTGGTCTCTTCGCTTCTATTTATTCATTCAATCATTTACTTATATCACTAAAGCCTTATTTGTTATTATTATTTTTTAAAGCTTTATTTTATACTTAGTAATAAGTTGTAATATTAAGTTATAATCAAGTACCACACTCTTATATTTTGTGGCTCAGATTGTTCTAGCTTAGGTCATTAAAAATTCTTTTAGGGTGGAAGCTGGGATGGCTCAGTGGGTTAAGCGCTCACTTTGCAGCCCCAGGGACCAAGGATCTAATCCCGGCCCCAGCCTGTGCGGACCCATATGCTGAACTGGGGAGTGCCCCCAGTTCAGTTCTCACCGGGCTGAGACCCCAGCCCAGTTCCTGCCCTGTGCAGCCCTGTGCCCACCTGTGGAATGAAATTGTGGAAAAACCAATGATGTGCAACTATGGAGACTGTTTTGGGCCCTCCCCCTTCTCTCTGTCTCTGTCTCTGTATCTTTCTCTCTCTGTCAAAAATAATAAAAATAAATCTTTAAAAATTCTTTTAGGTTGACTCCAGTGTCGCTTTGACATTTCCTTGCCCTTTTTCATTTTTTAACACTTCCTTGCTTTCTGGTGTCAGGCTCATCTCTCATTCTCTTTGCCCCATCCCTATAATTATCCATTTCTGTGAGGAGTCCTCTTATTGGAGAATAGTATTTAGAAACCAAGATCTGGGTGCTGGGTGTGCTCATTGCTACTGATCCCTCTGCTAGGGCCTCTCAGCAGACATAAGTTAGGAAATAGATATTATTTGTATTAACTCCTATCTGTATTTATTTAGGTTGATATCCATCTCTGTGTGTATCTACATGCACAAACACATGTTATGGACTGAACTACGTCCCCCCAAAACTTGTATCCTATTTTGGAGCCCTAACTTCCTAATGTGATGATATTTGTATTTGGAAATGGGGCCTTTGGGAGGTAATTACGTTTAAATGAGGCCATGAGGGCACATGATGGAATTAGTGATCTCATAAGGGGAGACATCAGAGAGCTTGTTTGCACGTATGTACAAGTATGCATGCTGTCTCGCTCTCTCTCTGCAATGTGAGGACACAGAGAGAAGGCAGCCATCTACAAGCCAGAAATAGAGCTCTTACCACAACTCAAACAAGCTGGCTCCATGGCCTCATAATTCCAGCCTCCAGAACTTTGAGAAACTAAATTTCTGTTGTTTAAGCCACCCTGAGCAAACTAAGACAATACATAAACATGAATATATACTAATGTCTCTGATTCAGCCTAGTACCACCAGCCTTATACCCTTGTTTATTTTTAATTTTCTTCTATGTCTCTTTTGATTTGATAGGCTGTAGGTATCTAGTATTAGTAGCTCTCATGGGGCAGGGAACATATCTTAATGGAATAGACATTTACACTGCATATGGATTTGCCTTCTATGCACACAATGATTCTTCCAAATTACCATCCATCGACCTACAGAATACCTTATCCACCATCACAGCATTGTATGCAGCCTTGTTGCTGACCAAGAAACTTACTTCACAGCAAAAGTATCAAAATGGGCCCCTGCTCATGGAGTGCACTGGTCTTATCATATCCCCCAGCATCCTGAAGCAGCTATCTAGCTAGAATAGCAAAATGGCCTTTGAAGACCCAACTACAGTTCCAGCTAGGGGGCAATACCTTGTGGGGCGAGGGAGTGCTGCAGATCAGAGTCCAATATGTGGTGCTGTTTCTTCTACAGCCAGGATTCACAGGTCCAAGGAAGCAAGAATGGAAGTGGGAGTGGCTCCACTGTTACGCAAATGACCCATTAGCAAAAATGTTTGCTTCCCTTCATGACCTTAAGGTCTGTTGGTCTATTCTATCAGGAGATACAACAATAATTCTACTGAACTGGAAGGTGACACTGCCACCTAGCCACGTCGGGCTTCTCATGCCTCTGAATTAAAAGTCAAAGAAGGGGTGGGGGAGGTTACTGTACAGGCTAGGGTGACTGATTATAATTACAAAGAGAAAAATAAGTTGCTATTCACAATGAAGATATGTCTGGAATATAGAAGATCCACACAAACATTTATCTAAACCAACTATTTTTGTTTTCTTTCCTCTCTTATCCCTTTATTATCTAATATAAGATGCATTAATAATTGCCTTTACATCATAGATTTGAAATCATAGGACATCAAGGAGAAAAGTGACCATCACCCAAGGACTACACATTCTCTTCTGGAGAATGGGTTAGCATGTTTTTAGTTGTATGTGGGATAGCTGTATCAAGCTAAGTGGACATATATCTTTTTATTATCTCTTTATTTGGAGATTAAATATGGTTTAAGGAGATGCATATGGGTACAAGTTGACAAGGAGTGGGTTGTGATGGTCTGTGTCACATGTCAACTTGGCTAGGCTACAGTCCCCAGTTAAACACTAATCCAGGTGTTACTGTGAAGGGATTTTGCAGATATGATTAAAATCCATAAAATCTTAGGTAACCTGAATGGGCCCGATTTAAATTTTTGCAATGTCTTTAAAGCAGAGCTTCAGCCCATACCTGAGAGTTCTAGCCTGTTCTTCCTTGACAGCCTGCCTTATAAAATTCAGACCTGCCTAGCCTTAGCCATTTCCTTGCAACACATCTCATAATATACATCCCCTTCTGGTTCTGTTTCTCCAATTGACTCTGACTAATATAATCCTTCACCATGCCACATGACATAACAAAGAAAAATTCTCTTCTCATTAAAGAGCCCAGGGCTGAGATTCAAGGTTAAAGGATTGAGGCGTATACGTACTGTTTACCAAAGAAAATGCCAAATACCTAAACCAGTACAAAAGTCAATCCTCTTCATCACAGGAGCAATGTAAAAATCAAATGAATTAAGGTCAATATAAGTTTTTCTTTGTAGGATTATAAAAAATTAGCAGTATTTCATATGTAATGTCCAGTTCTTCTGATAGGCATCCACCTACAACAAACCAGCATGGGCTATTCAAGATCACAACCACATCTTCAGACACTTTATGATCCAAATATATGCTCAGAAATATAGCCATTATTTCTTTCAAACAAATCTCCAGTTACTCTATCTATCCAGGAAGTGCCTATATACACATTTCTATAAACATAAGATGTACTTGTTTTTTAAATTTCGGTGTTTTTATATGCTTGTCTTATGTGTATTCAATTGTCCTGAATCCAAAAATAAAATTTTAAGTATATCCAGGAAGTTAGAAAAGCCAATTGGTGCTATTGCTAATTAAATGAAAAACATTCTATAGCATCTAAAAATTTTATGTTCTTTCAGCAAGAAGTCTTGGGATGTCTGAAAACAAGAATAAATAAATTAACAATCATTGGTCTTAGCCTTGCTTTTCCCACTCTTTTCCATATAAAAGTATACCAATGTGATATTTTGGTAAAATTCTTTTGGCTTCCATCCTTTTGTCTTAGCTCTTACTCCCTCTTTCCACTGGAAAAACTTCATTTGTATAAATGAAACATAGCCATATGTTCACAGATTCCTTTCATAGAAATATCTTACACAGTTGTAGAAAGAAAATAAAATCAAAGCCTGGTCATATTTTACCAATTAGGTCAAAATATCCAGAAACAGTCCTTTGAATCCTACAAAAGATTTAATATGACAACTATATCTGCAGTTGTAGGCTATAGACTATTCTCTATTTATTGAGGCCTGCAAAATAATAATAATAATAATAATAATAATAAAGCTTAAAAAATGATACTTTTTAACCAGCTGACACCTCCAATATTACTGTTTTTCTCAATCTCCCAGGAAACAATGTTCACTAGCCATATGCTCAGAAATAGAGCCATTACACATGAAAGAGAAATACACCTCTCTTCCATATTGTGACAAGAACCCATATGTTTCAGATTGGACTAGGATAGGCAGTCACTGTATAAAAAGAAATCAAACTACGCTCATTCCAAATAAATCTGGGAACAAGGTTATCAAAGCAAGCTGACTCAAGTGGCAATGAAACTTCCAATTTCCCAATCCCACTAATATTGCTGGAAGAAAATTATTTTCACAAAGATTTGTGTAAGTACATAAGAGTGGAGGGCAAAAACCACCACTAGCCTATTCATTTTTGCAAAGCAGATAATGTGTAAATATTTATACAATTTATTACCCAACTCCTACTTAACCAGTGATAGCACCAATATTCTTCAGGAAATTTCTCTAATTTCTATAGATTATGGTCTCTACCTCTTACCCCAATATACATATATGTCAGACCCTGAGAAAATGCTAAGTAGCCAAATAATCTAAGATTCTGAAAATGTATGAATTGACATTTTAGGAAATATCCTCCAAATTCATTATATACTAAGATGACAAATGTAATTAAAAAATTACCTAGAGCCAAGAATGTGCAGCTATTACACATGAGGAAGCTAATTCTAAGGATATGCTATACCATATACAAGGGAATAGGTTTGTCCTTCCTATCTGAATGCCACCAATCTGCAAAGTTACAAAGTATGTGTAGGTAACAGTTTGGAAGAACCCTAAGTAGTCTTATATTTCAGCCTATTAGCTATCATTTAAAAAGAGTAGTGAGTTTCCCCACTATAAAACTTAAGAATGAAGCTTTGCTCTTGAAGGCTATGTAAGGTTCAGTTAAGGCTTGGACAGGATAGGCACCAGGTAGGAGATGTACTAACCCTCTTCCTTACTGTTTAAAATGAATAAAAGCAGAAAAGTTGATTTAATAAATTGTACATTTATCACCAATTATCTTTTAAAAACTGTTATATATAATTTTAAAAAATCAAATTATCATTTCCCAGGACATAGGATTTGAATAGCATTTGTTCCTACTTATCATTATATCTGTTATGAACAGAATGGGATGTCATCTTGGTGAATTAAGTTTAAAAAAGCAATTCCCAACTAGAGGAAAGGGTAAGTTGGCAGAAAAATCTTGAGGAGGAAGAGAGAAAGTTTGATTACAAAGTTTTGCTTGCTTTGAAATCAAACAAAGCTTTGTACCATTTCCTTGATTCTTAGTTATATTTATTTTGAATAGTGAATATTACTAAACACTGGACAATTTTTAAAGTTTTAGTGAGATAAATGTATATACCATAAAATATGCCCATTTAAAGCCATTCTTGGTGTAAGTTTGGAGTTAGCAAACATCATCACAATCTAATTTTAGAATAGTTTGAACACCCCAAAAGAGAAGAAACTTCATGCTTATTTGCAGTTACTCCCCATGCCCCCCACCTCCCAGGGCTAGGCAATCACTAACTTACATCCTTTACCTATAGATTTGCCTTTTCTGGACATTTCATATAAATAAAAAGATATAATTTGTGGTCTTTTGTGATGACCTTCTTTCAGTTAGCATGCTCTCAAGGTTCATCCATATTGTAGCATATAGTACTAGTATTTTGTTCATTTTTACGGCCAATATTCTACTGTATGAATATATGAACCTTTTCTTTATCTATTAGGCAGTTGCAGGACATCTAGCTTGTCTCCACTCTTCAGCTATTTTGAATAATATTGTTGTGAGCACTCACACAGAAGACTCTGTGTGGATGTATGTTACCTGAGAATAAAATTGTTGGGTCATATGGTAATTCTTAAGTGATGATTTTTACCTTTATTATAAAGGTAAAGGACTTAAAAACGATTGAAATATGAGTCTAGAAGAAAGTACTGAAGAGGAAATAGATTGTTATATGATAGCTCATAAAAATTTGGGAGATGATAGGAACAGAACTGTTCAATTGCTGAAAATTTCTTTATTATCGAAGCTACGTAATATTCAATTAATAGAAATATTTTTGTTCTCATTTTACTTTAGTTACATTTATACAGCAATGTCTCTAAGCCCAGCTTTACATTTTTTTACTGATGATTTCTAGCATGTCTAAGGTGACAACAGTGACCACCACCATGTTAATCAGGCATGTTAAATAACTTTGAAAGAGAAACTGAAGGAATGTTCTCTTTGTGCACGAGCAATTATTTAGGCCAAAAAGATACTAATAACTTCCAAAGAGCAAAGAAATGAAGAGAAGCTAGAAGGAAAGGGGAAATACTCAAGAGGGGAACTGTTGTGCCAATTATCAATGGTAATTAAAAGTAACTATAAAATGGAATTCCAAAATTGACCACCACAGTAGCTCTAGCAACTTGCATTCCTACCAGCCGTGTATCAAGGTGGCTGCTTCCCCACACTCTTGTTAACATGTGATATTACTAAACTTCTCAATCTTGCCAACTTATTGACTTAAAAATGTTATCCTTTTGCTGTTTTTAATTTTCATTTTCCAAGATCAGTTGTGAGTAAATTTTATACACAGATTGTCTTATTTTTATTTACTCTTCTGAGACCTGCCTATTTGAGTGTTTATCTTATTTATTCGAGAAAATTTCTACATTTATGGAGGCAATATTTTTTATTGATCATCTTTTGATAATTTATTATACCTTCCCTTGAAGCTATTCTAAATATCTCTAACCTCCTCCTAGACGTCATCCTTACTGTCACCTTTCTTAGTCTATGATCTCCTTTTGTAGTTTACTGAGATTGAGATTTTTAACAAAATCCACTCCACAAATATTTTGTGAGCACTGACTGTATGGTGAAGATACAATTTTTATAACATATAGAAGATGTTATAACATATCATATGTGACAAGACAGTTATGATCTTTGCACTCATGAAGCTTAAAGTTGGGTAGTGGTACACGGGACTTCAGAGTGCTGAAACAGGGAACAATGGGAGACACATGCTTTACAATGGAGTGTAAAGGGTACAGAGAAGTACCCTTTCAGGAGATGATATTTAAGCTCTCGTCTAAAGAAGTCAATAGTAGGAAGGACAGGATGAAGAGTGTCAAAGGCAGCGACAGGTATGAGGCAGTATATATATTAAAAACTAAAATGGCAACCAAGGCCAATGCAGCTGGAACACAGAGCACAGGAAGAAAGTGCAAAGTCAAGATAGGAGAATATAAATGGCCCTTAAACAGCACAGTAAAAAAGGTGATTTTTAAGTAAAATGGGAGTAGGGAGTTACTAAACATTTAAGGAAAGTGGTATGAGATGAGGTAAGCAGAAGCCAGATCATGTAGGGCACTATGAAACAGTCAAGGAGTTCAGGATTTATTCTACATGCATTGAGGAGTCTTTGAAGAGTTTTAAGCAAGGAAATAAACTGCTATTTTGAGTGATCATTCTAGTTGCTATGGAAAATGGACTGTAGAGAGCTAAGAACAGAAATAAATAAAGCAGACCACTTGGGAAAGTTCTGTAGGAGTCCAGGCTTGAACTTTGGTGGGAGGAATGCATACATTTTGGGGGTAGAATAGAAACAAAAGAAAAGTGTTTATAGATTGTTTTGCAGAAGAGAGGGAAGGAAGGAGAGAAATAAAGGACATGTTTTGACTTGAATGACCAATATTATTTACTGAAATGGAGAAGGCTGGAATGGGGTGGTGGAAAAGGAAAATAAGATTTCTGTTTTTAGCTGTGTTACCTGTGAGGTGTCTATTAAACAGTCTAGAGGAAGTCTTGTGTAGATGAGAAAATCATGGACTTAATGACTAAAGCCTATAAAGATAAATTTGGAAGTCATCAGATAATGGATGATATTTAATGCCACAAGGAGACTATGTAGAAAGAAGAAAGTAGGGGTGAGTTCAGGTACAAGCAGACAAAGAGAACCCAATAAAAATAACTGGGACATTGATGAGTGATTTGAATTGACTCCTACCTTTCTAGGACTATGTTACATCAATTATTCATCTTCTATAATCTCTTCCTACACTAGCCACTTCCTCAAGATTATAAAACTGTACAGGTCATTCCTATCCTTAAAATTATATTCTCTCAATCAAATTCCTTTCCAAGGAACCGTTTCGGCTTTGCCCTTTTTTGTTTCCATGACACTGCACCAGCCTGCTTCTTTGTCAACTTTTCACATTGTCACTTTTATCCTATCAGATTTTCACATGTAAGCATTTTCTAAGGTCTGTTTATATTTTCTTAACTTTTTCACAGAAATTAATATCCATTCTCACAGGTGCAACACCAATGCAGGTGACCAATGCAAATCTAAATTTCTACCTTTATTTTTTCTTAGATGTAGAATCAAATTTTTACTTATATATCTAGAGAGAATTCAACCATGTAATCTGAAAAATAGAGGCATTTATGGTTGGAATTTTTCAATACAGCCCTTGTCTGGAAATCCAACTTGTTTAATAATCACAAACTCCCTTCTCTCTGTTTCTTTCTTTCCATCAGAAACAATAAAAATAGGGGAAGCCGGGATGGCTCAGTGGGTTAAGCGCTCACTTTGCAGTCCTGGGGACCAAGGATCGAATCCTGGCCCTGGCCCGTGCGGACCCATATGCTGAACTGGGGAGTGCCCCCAGTTCAGTTTTCACCAGGGCAAGACCCCGGCCCAAGACCCCAGCCCAGTTCCTGCCCTGTGCAGCCCCGCGCCCACCTGTGGAATGAAACTTTGTGGAAAAACCGATGATGTACAACTGTGGAGACTGTTCGGGGCCCTCCCCCTTCTCTCTGTCTCTGTATCTCTCTCTCTCTCTATGTCAAAAACAATAAAAATATTTAAAAAAAAACAATAGAAATAAATCTTTGAAAAAATCACAAACTGTTAGAGATGGAAGAAACTCCTAGTAAAAATCCATTTTAACTCTCTCCTTTAGGCAAGGAGATTGAAGCACATAGTATTACCTTTAAAGTTACACAGTTCATTATTGAAAAAACTAACACCTGGCATTCTTGGCCCTTATTACAATGATCTTTAAAATCAAATTAATCGTCTTCATCACATATTAGTTCTCTTCCTGACTTTTTTATTCTTCCAATCACACATCTAATTTATAAACTTAATTTAATCTTTAGTTTCATTTTCCCTTACTCTTCTGGTCAAATGAGGGCATATTTACTGATGTGCCCCACAAATACTGTGTGATATTCTTCCTTTATTCTGACTCTCTCCATGTCTCCTCCCATCTGATACTCTCTCTCTCTCCTCCATAGATACTCTTAGCCTATCAAAATTTTACCCTGTCTTTTAGGATTAATCTCAAATAGTACCTCTTCCGCAAACCTTATCTTAGTTTCTTTGTGTTTCTTTTATAGCCCTTATATTCTATAGACATGATAAGTATTTGTAAATGAGAGTACTTGAAGGTAGGGGGTTTTCTATATCTCCTGTATACTTAGCAAGCCAGGTATTTGATTTTTCTTTTATTATAGATGCTTAATAAATTTTTTTGTTGAATAGTTTGGTATTATATGAAAATACAAAAAATGGCTAGATATTTGGTAATCTCCATAATTACAAAACTAATGTTAATTCATAAGGGTCATCTTTGAATAGCTAACAAACAAACATCAAACTAAGTAAAAAAACAAACCAGAGACTGCTATGAGCAATCAGAGCTGCTTGTGACTCCTTAAGTCATTACCATCTTTCATGTGATAATTATCTTCCAATGGTTTGGCTCAGCTGTGCCCTATGATTTGCTCTTATTTGTCATTAAGGCCTCACATATTATTTATTCTCATTCTATAGCATTTATGCAGGAAGGCAGCAATATAAGCTCCCATGCCTGTGATTCTTCCCATAGATAATAGAAAATAAATTGCAATTAGATTTTGGTAATTGCATATAATTAACTCAAAATGAGCTGTTAATTATAAAAAATATGTTTTTTCACTTCTCATTATCTCATTTATTTTAGTTCCAAATTCTTAATTCCTCACTTGAGTAAGTTTAATATTTTAAATACACAGAGTATTTTTAGTACTAAGATAATTTAAGTTTTCAAATAAACAAAATTTAGCTTAAAATTAAATTTTATCTAGGGAGTTCTATTGGCAAAATCAAAGAGATTGCAATGTAAAAATAAACTTTCATTTCCCATAACAATTCTTGATTATACTATACTTTCTAAAATCAGCAGACATTTTTACTTAATAATTCCACAAAGGCTGATCAAGGCTGTCTGATATTCTCCCTTGACCCATCTTTAACTTTGTGGGTTTAGTGAAGACAAACATTTCCATAGGCAACTGAATCAAGGAGAAAGATGAACTCACTGCCTTTACTTCTTTAAATTCAGATTAGATTAAATAATTTAAAGGTTGTTGAGTGAGAATTCTTGGTTTCCCAATGACTGTCTGTCAGACTTTGGGAGCAGTTGCAAGAGTTTATTCAAACACTTATAATGCAGATTAACATTTTAAAACGCCTATGGTCTTATCAAAAGCATTATTAGGAAAGATTTTTTGGAAAGCAGTGCAGTCTTACCCTATTTTCTCATAATTATTTGCATGTAGAACATGAATGCCCAGATGCACCTTAACTTTTAAAACATATCCACCTCTCAGACTGGAGCACTAGCTTCCAAAGCATCCACTACACTTACCTCAATAGTAGGTATAAAAACTTTCAAAACTGTAAGTGCGAGTGTGAATTGCTACAACCTTTTAGAAAAGAAAATTGGCTATTATAATTTATAATTATATATTATGTCAAAATATCCTTATGTAGAAATAGCCTTTGACCTAGCACTTTCATTTTGAGGACTTTATCTTGAAGAAACAGAAGTAGCAGAATACAAGAATAAGTATGGTCATGCATATTACAACATTGTGTAGAGTGGTAACAAACTTGAAATAACTCGAATATCCAACAATAGAAGTGCTGGATAAGTTATGGTTCACACAGAAACCATGGACTATTATGCATTTAATATTTGTATTAGTTTTCCATTAGTGCAATAATAAATTAGCACATATTTAGTAGCTTAAACAACATAAATTTAATTCCATAGTTCAGTAGATCAGAAGTCTGACACAGGTCTCACTGGCTAACACTGAGATGTAGGCAGGACTAAGTTCCTTTCTGAAGGCTCTAGGGCAGGATGTTTCCTTGCTCATTTGGGTTGTTGGTATAATTCAGTTTCTTCTAATTGGAGGATTGAGGTCCCCCACCTCCTTACTGGCTGCCAGCTCAGGACTGTTCTGAGCTTCTAGAGGCTACTTGCTGATTTGAGACCTCCTTCCTCCATCTTCAAAGCCAGAATTGGCAGGTTAAGTCATTCTCACACTTGAAATCACTGTTCCTCCTTCCATCTCATCTCTCTGACCCAGCAAGAAAAGGTTCTCTACTTTTTAGGACTCACGTAATTAGACTGGGATCACCCAGATAATTCAGGATAATCTTTCATCTCAAGGTCTGTTCACTTGATCATATCTGCAAAGTCCTGTGTCACGTAAGGTAACATATTGATAGGTTCCAGGGATTAGAGCACAGTCATGTTTGGGGGCAATTGTTCTGCTTACCACAGTTCTACATCTAAAAATCTGATAGGTGACCATTAAATACTGTTAAATGGGGGCAAAATGAACAACTAACATGTTCAGTTTGATCTTGAGTGTTTATAGGTGAATATAATATATGTAAGCATAAAAAAAGGTATAAAAGGATACATATCAGGGTACTAACATTAAATCAACCAAAACAGTCAGGTTAGGGAATAGAATAGGAAATGAAAGAGGATATATCTTTCCTTGATGTATCTTTGCATATTTTAATTTTTATAAGAAAATGTTTTTCTTTTGAGATTTAGCAATATTTGATTAAAATAAAGTAGAATTTTAAACAAAACATATAGTACCAACACACATTACATACTCAGATCTAGAAGTTATATTCTGAGATTATCTTTAGATGATATTATTGTGGGTATGAGGTGTGATTAAAAAAATATGGTGAATTTTTAAACAAAATAATTGATTACAGTACAAGATATATTACCATTACTCCCCTTCAAAATATTCCCTCTCACTTCAAGCACACATATCTCATCACTCTGGCCACTTTCTGAAGCAGTTCTGGAAGTCCTCTTTCGTGAGTGTCTTTAGTTGCGCAGTCATGGCTGCCTCGATATCCTGCATGAATTCAGGTCACATATCGCTTCTGGGACAGCAATTTCTGTCAAATAAAAACATGGTGTGTCCTCATCCACCTTATTCCCCGTTCTAGCACCCTGTGACTTCTGGCTCTTTCCCAAAGTGGAAATGACCGTGAAAAGGAAAGGGTTTGAATCGATTCCAGACGTCAAGGCAGCCATAACAGTGCAATTAAAGACACTAGTGAAAGAGGACTTCCAGAACTGCTGCAGAAAATGGCACGAACGATGGAATAAGTGTGCTTGAAGCGAGGTGGAGTATTTTGAGGGGGATTAATGGCAATGTATCTGTTAATGTAATAATTTTTTTTTTTTAATTAAACATCCATCATATGTTTTGATCACACCTCCTATATGTTATTTTCTTATTTTGGTTAATCAGTATTTTATACATTTTTTTCCTAAAGCAAGTAAACATATGAATATATAGTTAAATACGAATAGTGTTAAGAATAAAAAAATCACATTAAATTAAAAGCAAATGTGAGGGGTGGTCAACAAATTTGAAGAATGGAGGGGTTTGTTGGAGAGGTGGGAGTACTAGTGCACACAGTTTGATTATTAGTATATATGTGCCAAATTTCAGCCTACTTGCATCAGTGTTCTTTCATATATCACCAAAGAAGCATGTCAAATGTGAAAAAAAAAAACCAAGTATGGAGAAAATTGAATTCCATGACATCATTAAGTTCCTTACAGAATAAGGAAAAACACCTCAAACCATTTTGGAAGAAATGTTACAGGTTTACAGGGACTGTGCTCTGGGAAATCCATCGTTCACAAGTGGCACAGCCTTTTCAAACAAGGCAGAGAATTGATGGAAGATGACCTCTGTCCAGAAGGCCCTGTTGAGGTCATTTCCCCAGATATTGTCAAAAAAGTTGAAAACTTGTAGAGGAAGATGCCAGATTGAATAAAAAGCAGCATGTAGAAATGGTTGGAGTACCACCTACAATCATAATGAATGTTCTCCATCAGCATCTAAGGATGTTAAAAGTCAGTGTAAGATGGGTATTGAGAATGTACACACTGCTTCAAAAAGAACAGCACGCTGAGCGTTCATGATAGTTTTTGGACCTCTGCAAAGATGAAGTTTTAAACTGATTGTCACTGGAAATGAAACTTGTGTTTACATAATGAGCCTGAGTCAAAGCAGAAGTCCATGCAGTGGCATGAAAATGGCATGTCACCCCCTAAGAAGTTCCAGGTATTGCAATCAGCTGGAAAAATCATGGCTACTGTTTATTTTGTGATGCTGAGGATATCCCGCTAATTGATTACAAGGATAAGTGTGTCACAAGAACTGGAGAGTACTAGTCCAGTATGTGGAAACAGTTAAAAAGAATCTGTGAAGGAGAAAGGAAGAGGAAAATGGACCAAAAGGGTGCTGCTTTTGCACAACTTGCCCATGCACAAGAGCAACGTTGAGCTGGCTACTCTTCACAACTATGGCTTCCAAATGTTAAACCACACCCCCACAGTCCAGATCTGGCTCAGTTTGATTACTGTTTGTTCCCAAATGAGAAAAAATAACTTCAAGGGAAGAAATTTTAAAATATGAAGAGGTTAAAGCTTCAATTTCAGTGTATTTAAAGGGCAAAAACAAAACTTTGTTTAGGGTATAAACAAACTTATTGAAAGATCTGAAAAGTGTATTAGGGTTAAGGGTGAATATATTGAAAAGGAAAAGTAATAGTCTTTTTTTTTTTACCCTCCTTCCCCTGCATTCTGTGAATTTCTTTACCATTCCTCGCATAATGAAAAGTTCTTAGACATCAACTAAAGAAGATGAATAATGCCCCTATGTAATAAAGGTGGATAGTCAGAAAATGAACATTCTACAAAGAAACACAAAGAGTTATACACACAAAAATGACTCATTCTAATTAAATACTGTATAACAAAATTAAAGTAGCATTCTATTTTTCCACCTATTAAACAGACAAATGTTGGTTATATAAGTCAACACTGGAGAGTCAATTTACATGGTTGATCAAAAACAAATCTCTAAGCCCTTCTGAAATCTCTAAAAATTATAGTAAAAGTATTAAAAAAAACCACTAAAATTATGTGGTGGCAGAATAACAGAAAGGAAAGGACAAAAAACAAGACATGCTACAAAATTTTAGGTTTGAAAGAAGATGTAAGAGTTCAAACTCAATAAGCCAACTAGAAAAAGCAAAACAGAAATATTTGCTGGCTGGGAAAGAGGAGAGGGTTAAGCTGAAACATGCCAGAGAACTCCTGAAAGGCTCAGGGACTGGAGAAACCAGGTAGAAACGCAGGAGGGACTGTAAGCATGGCTGGCTAAGAGTCTGTATAGCAGTAAAATATCTAAGATGTCCTCTTCTATCTCCAGAGCCAGTCAATTCTCTCTCCCCACCTTGAGAAGACTGCAAGTTCACTCCCCTGGAGAGGTTAAACCAGAATGACTCATCTTAGGGAACTAAAACACAGTTGAGGGCAGAAATACCATATAGTTAAAAGGGGCACTAAGTGAAAGCCTACATAGTAAACACTGGGTTCTTTTCCTCTTCCTCCACTGGGATATCCACATTGGCAGCCAACCGTATATGATGCTCCCATCCCTTTTTCCCACTCAGGCGGAAGATTTATCCCTAGGGAAACGGACCACCCTGAGACAAAAGACCTACAAATACTACCAGAGGGTCCCCAGGCCCTAATTCCTACCTGAGTACCCCACAGTGACACTAATCAGTTCATAAGCCTTGCTCATCTATACTGAGAGCTTTCTAGCTTTTCACTGTTCTGTTTGTAATATAAATGGACCATCAGACATTTGTGAGACAAAGACTTGAATTTGGTAAAAATAGAGACACTGAATCAGGAAAAAGGAAACTTCAAAATCTATTATTGATATCCCCAGAGATAAGAAAAAATATATTTTATATATAAAACAAGCACAGGTTCTTCTATTTAAAAAAAGAACATTCAGAGAATAAAGTGTTCTTGGAAATTACAGCAGTAAAAAATTCAACAGAAGGGCTAAAAAATAAAGTTCAAGAGATCTTTTAGTAATTAGAAAATAAACAAATAGGAAAGATAGGATAGAAAAATAAGAAAATGAGAGATGATTCCAAGAGATTTAACACCTGACTAATAAATTTCTGGAAAGAATATGAAAGTAATATAAAAAAATATGAAGAAAACTGAACAGAAATTTTCCCTAAACTGAAGGAAGTTCTCCAATCGAAAGAATCTATTGATTACACAGCATTATTAATGAAATAGGTCCAACTAATGCACACTGGCATTAATTTTTACAATGCAGAGAAAGACAAGATTCTAATAGTGTCCATGGAGAATAGGCCATGTAAAAAAGATAAAAAAGTAAACTACACCAAACTTTTTTTTTTAATTTTTTAAAATTTATTAAATTTGTTGGAGTGACATCAGTTAGCAAGATTATATAGGTTTCCAGTGTACAATTCTATAATACATCATCTATGTGTTGCATTGTGTGTTCATCAGCCAGAGTCAGTTCTCCTTCCATCATCATATATTTGACCCCCTCCTCCACCACCCACTCACTCCTTACCTTCTGGTAACCACTAAATTTTTGTCTGTGTCCATGAGTTTCTGTTTCTTTGTCTTGTTCCTTTGTTGCTTTCAGTTTTATATTGCACATATAAGTGTGGTCATATGGCTCTTGCCTTTTTCTGTCTGACTTATTTCACTTAGCATGATGATCTCAAGATCCATCCATGTTGTCACAAATGGCAGTATTTCATCTTTTCTTATGACTGAGTAATATTCCATTGTACATACGCACCACACTGTCTTTGTGGAATCATCTACTGAAGGACACTTTGGTTGCTTCCATGTCTTGGCCACCACACATAATGCTGCAATGAACATAGGGGTACATATATCTTTGTGGACAAAAGATTTCAGATTTTGGGGGGTAGATATTGAGAAGAGGGATTGCTGGGTGATATAGTAACTCTACTCTTAATATTTTAAGGATCCTCCATACTGTTCTCCATAGTGGCTGTACCAATTTACATTCCCACCAGCACTGTATGAGGGTTCCTTCCCCCGCCCCCCCCCACAGCCTCTCCAACATTTTTTATTATTTGTCTTGTTGATGATAGTCACTTTAACAGTTATGAGGTGATATCTATTGTGGTTTTGATATGCATTTCCCTAACAGCTAGTGAAGCTTAGCATTTTTTTTCATATACCTGTTTGTATGTCTTCTTGGGGAAAGTATCTGGTCAGGTCCTCTTCTCATTTTTTAACTGGATTGCTTTTGTAGTTTTTTGTTGTTGTTGTTATTGAATTGTAAAAGTTCTTTATATATTTTGGATATTAGCCCCTTATCAGAGGCATTGTTTGAATATTTTCTCCCTTTTGGTTGGTTGCCTCTTTATTTCATTGATAATTTCTTCTTCTGCGCAGAAGCTTTTTCATTTGATATAGTTCCATTTATTTATTTTTGCTTTTATTTCCCTTGCCTTTAACATCAAATTCATAAAGTGCTCCCTGAACCCAAGGTCCACAAGTGTAGTACCAGAGTTTTCTTCTATGTAATTTATTGTTTGAGATCTAATGTGAAGGTCTTTGATCCATTTTGAGTTAATTTTGGTATACGGTGATAGATCACAATCCAGATTAATTCTTTTGCACATGGTTTTCCAATTTTCCCAGCACCAGTTACTGAAGAGGCTTTCTTTCTCCATTGTATATTTTTTGCTCCTTTGTCAAAGATTATCTGTCCATATATTCGTGGGTTTATTTCTGGGGTTTCAATTCTGTTCCACTGGTCTATGTTTTTCTGTCAATACCATGCTGTTTTCATTACTGATGCTTTGTAATGTAAATTGAAGTGAGGGAGTGTGATGCCTCCAGCCTTGTTCTCTTAATTTAGAGGATTGCTTTGGCAATTCAAGGTCTTTTGTGATTCCATACAAACTGATGATCTTTAAATCTATTTCTTGAAAAAATGTCTTTGAGATCTTGATGGGACTTGCATTAAATCTGTATATTGTTTTGGATAATGTGGTCATTTTAATTATGTTCATTCTTCCAATCCATGAACATGGAATATCTTTACACTTCATTTCTTACTCAATTTCTTTTAATTGTATCAGTGTATAAGTTCTTCACATTCTTTGTTAAGTTTATTCCTAGGCATTTTATTCCTTTTGTTGCGATTGCAAAACGTAGTTTTTTGTTTGTTTGTTTGTTTTTCATTTCTTTTTCTTTAGTTTCATTGTTAGGAAATCAATGGATGTCTGTACACTGATTTTGTATCTTGTAACTTTACTGTATTCGTTTATTGTTTCTAATAGTTTTTGGGTTTTTTTGGTAGAGTCATCTTTACTCCTGATTTGGATTCCTTCTATTTCTTCTCTTGCCTGACTGTTCTGGTTAGAACTTTCAGTACTATGTTGAATAACAGTTATTACAGAGGTCATCCCTGTCTTGTTCCTGATTTTTGGAAAAGAGGTTTAAGTTTTTCACCATTCAGTATATTGGCTGAGGGTTTGTCATGTATGGCCTTAATTATGTTGAGGTACTTTCCCATTTCTATACCCATTTTACTAGGTGTTTTGATCATAAATGGATGTTGTATCTTGCCAAATGCTTTTTCTGCACCAATTGATACAATCATATAGTTTTTATCTTTTATTTTGTTTATATGGTGTATTATATTTCTGGTAGCTCTTGTTTTGATTGCTTCTTTGCTTTTTTTCTTTCTGTCAGTCATTTTAGTTTGATGGTGTTTTGTGATTTTTTTTGCCCCATTTCCTCTATTTTTTGTTATGTGTCTCAGTTCTAAATTTTTTTTGAGTAGTTACCATGAAGTTTATGCAAAAGAAAGTTTCATATATGCAGCACCCCCTTTCTTAAGCATGCTTTTTGTCTCCATTCTCCTTTGTAAATTTAAACTTTTACTTCCTCTCCTTTTGTCTTTGTTTCCCAATTGATCCCTATTTATTTTGACTGTTTATTTCAGGTCAAATAGCCTCCTTAAGTATTTCCTGAAATGCTGGCCTTGTGCTGGAGAATTCCCTCAGTTTCTGTATATCTGAAAAAGCCTTTATTTCTCCTTCACTTCTAAAGGATAACGTTGCTGGATAAATTATTCTTGATTGGTAAATTCTATCTTTAAACATTTTCAATATTTGATTCCATGCCCTCTTTGCTTGTAGAATTTCTGCTGTGAAGTCTGATAAGAGTCTGATCAGCTTTCCTTTATAGGTTATGGTCTTCTTTTCTCTGGCTGCCTTGAGAATTTTGTTTTTGTCTTTGACATTTTCAACATAATGTGCTTTGGAGAAGGTCTGCTAGAATTCAGGTAGTTAGGGGTTCTGTTTACTTCTTGGATTTGAGGTTCCAGTTTTTTCCATAGGTTTGAGAAATTCTCATTGACTATTTGTTTGAGTAGAGTCTCTGTGCCCTTTTCGCCTTCTTCTTCTGGTATTCCCATTATTCTTACATTGCTCTTTCTAATAAAGCCAGATAGTTCTTGTAGAGTTCTTTCATTTCTTTTAACTCTCAAGTCTCTCTCTTCTTCCTTCTGTGACACTTCCTTTTTCTTTGATATCACTAATTCTTCCCTCCATCTAGTCAGCTCTGTTTCATAAGTTAGCTATTTCATTCTTTATCACTTTTTATTGATTTCTTCATCTCCAGAATTTCTATTTGGTTCTTTTTAAAAATTTCAATGTCTTTGGTAAAATATTCCTTTTGTTTGTTGGTTTTAATTCCAAGGTCATTAAACTGCTTATCTGTGTTTTCCTGTATCTTGCTGAATTTTTTCAGAATTGCAAACTTAAATTCCCTGTCATTTAAATCACATAATTCTATATTTTTAAGGTAACTTTCTGGAGATTTTTCATTTTCTTACTGAATAGACTTGTTGCCTGGGTTACACATATTTATTTTTCAATTGTTTCTTTTTCTGGGCATTTAAAGGAGTGGATACCACAGCCAGCAGATACAACGAGGTTTTTCTTTCTTTCTTTCTTTTCTTCCCCCAGTGGTATCGCTGTATTATTTATTTTTCCTTACATTATTCCTTTTTATTGTGATGGGTAGTTTCCTGTGAGGGCTTCTCTCTTCTTTAACCAGGCTGCCTTTGTCTCAGTGAGTCACTCTCGTGGGAGGATGTGGTGGGATATGGAGCTCTGAGCCTCTGGAACCCCAGTGCTGCCCCTGCTGCCAGAAGATGAAGCTCCTATATGTCTCAATTGCCTTGGGCTCTTTGTCTGGTTTCAGCTGGGAAGGATGGGGGCAGGGTTTTATTGAGAGAGGGAACTGTTGTGTTTATACTCTCAGGGGTCTCCAAACTTTTCAGCCCGATGGCCACATTAACTATCAAACAGCAGTTTGGGGGCCGACTACACACTCGAGGTCCAAATAAAAAAGAATCAAAACATAGATGTTTTTAATTATTTATTTAATATTATTTTATTCAGATAAAAAGGTCTCCACGGGCCGGATGAGAGGGCCTCGCGGGCTGCATCCGGCCCTCAGGCTGTAGTTTGGAGACCCCTGCTAGATGATGGCATCTGTCATCCTGCTGCTGCTGTTCCACCTCTACTGTTCCCTCCCTGTCGCTGGAACTAGCCGCACTGTGCATCTGCCACTCAGGAACTATATCCCTGATTCTCAGGACTATGGATATTCTGGTCTTTAACCTGATACTCACTGCCACTGTTTCTTCTGGGTCTCACTGGTAATATCAGGAGGAAGTGGGGTGGGAAGACAGAGGTCTAGAAAGATGGGTGGGGGAAGGCGACCAGGCTCTGTATCTTTGTTTTCTGCCTAGTGCTGAGGGCAGCTAGGGCAGTGCAGGCTTACACCCTTCTGTATTTGGTCTTTGCCCCAAGGTCCCTGCCCTGAGCATTGGGATCAGCCATCTAACACCCTGATCCCTCGGGCAGGAATGCTTATGGCCAGAGTAGCACATGTGCAGTTTTTTACTCCTCTCTGCCAGACGAGAGTGAAATCCAGCGGTGGCTTCTTGCCACCCCTGCCTCTCCTCCTTCTC
>PVKE010008653.1:0-47071 GCA_004027555.1 Craseonycteris thonglongyai
GGGGGGGCAGGGTAGAATAAAATAATTAATTGGTTACTATTGCTGCATACCCAGGGTGGGGTGGGATGGGGTGGTTGGAAACCAGAACTATTTTTAAAGCATTAGGTTTCAGTATAAATACAGCTCACAACTGCTAGCTTTGGGGGATGAGGGTGGGGGGAGTTTATGTGGGTTTTGTTTTGTTTAATTTATTGATTAGTCTTTAAAGTAGTTCTTTTTTTTTGAGATTACTGGACCATCATTAAATGTGTACTGTGAAGAAATTAATGATATGTATAAAGGGCTTTACCAAAGTCCACTAAATAAACACTACTCAAGTACAGACTGCAAACCAAAATGTATCTGTTATGACATTAATTGCAAATGGCAAGTATGGTGCTAAAGTCTACACCAATGGAATTAGATAAGTGCTATGCACTTAATTTTAAAATAAAACTAGTTTTCAGTAAAATGGTTTTGGTGTTTTGTTTTAAATATAAATGTGATGTGTACTTGAAGCCTCATTGAACCATGTGATCATATAAGTCAGACTTGGAATCATACTAAGAGCCATCCAAGTGTTTTCGATACTGAGCATCAAAGCCCACAGAAGTACAGTGGACACAGCTTTGAGCCGTTGGAACTTAAAATCAGTTCTGAGTACATTAGCAGTTGCAGTTTCTAATTTATTAAACAGTGCAAGTTTCAGAAAATTTGAAGTCTGATCTCAAGGAAAAGTAGGGAGGGACATAGAAAATGGTCAAAGGTGTGAGCAGGAACAGGGTCAACAGTGAGTGATAACGGTCTATTCACCTAAGTATAAATATCTTTTGCTACTTAATGTCAATTTAAAACTTAGTAGATAAAATTTGTTTTGAAGAGTAAAATTTTAACAGGTTTGCACGTGTAGGTTAGAAATCCACACTCCTAAAAAGCATTTTTTTAATTAATCCTCTGTATTGTCAGTTTCTCTGACACAGTGGCAGGGTTTAACAACCTTCAAGAGAGTGGGTTCATATACAATGTGCTTTAAGCCTGAATTTAAGAAAAAGCAACAAGCATTCCAAACCAGGACAGGCAGGTTTACGTTGAGGCAATTGTGAACCCCATGTGACAAAGTTTTAATAACAGTTGTCCTTCTCATGTACATGGTAAAAGATTCACCTCCCTAACCTCAAGCAGCTTACATTTAATTTGTTATGACTAGCACACTTGGAGCAATTGGAATGGTATAATCTGGAACTCAGTTTAAAAAATATCAATTTTAAAATTCCTTAGATTAAAAAAGAAGAAGAAGAAGAAAAGTAACAAGTAGTCATTTGAAAGAAAGCATCAAAACCAGGCCCTGGCTTCCTATAGGAGGGATACCTGCTGCAACCCTACCCAACTGCCACTGTTGTTTTTTTGTTTTATTTCTTTAAGACTTTTTTTAGAGCAGTTTTGAGTTCACAGAAAAATTGAGAGGAAGGTAGAGATTTCCCATGTTCCCCTTGCCTCAACGCTGCACAGCCTCCTCCATTTCCAGTGTCTCCAACCAGAGTGGTACATTTGTTAAAACTGATGCAACTACATTGACAGATTATCACCCAATGTCCACAGTTTACATCAGGGCTTAGACTTGGTGGTGTACATTCTATGGGTTTAGACAAATGTATAGTAGCATGCATTCAGCATTATGGTTTCATAGTGAGCACTTTGAATGCTAAAGATCCTCTATACTCCATCCCTCCCCATGCTGTCCCTGCAGCCCTTCCTATCCTTGGCAACCACTGATCTTTTCATTGTCTCCATAGTTTTGCCTTTTCCAGAATGTCACAGTTGGAATCATACAGTATGAAGGCTTTTCAGATCAGCTTATTCAGCGTACTATTAATAATATGTATTTAAGGTTCCTTCATGGCTTTTCATGGCTTGATAGCTCTTTTTAGCACTGAACAATATTCTGTTGTCTGGGTGGACCACAGTTTATCCATTCACCTACTGAAGGACATCTTGGTTGCTTCCCAGTTTCAGCAATTATGAATAAAGCTGCTATAAACATCTATATGCAGGTTTTACTGTGGACTTAAATTTCAGCTTCTTTGGGTAAATAAATACTGGATCATAGGGTAAGAGTATGTTTAGTTTGGTTAGAACCTGCCAAACTGTCTTACAAAGTGGCTGTACCATTTTGCATTCCCACCTGTATGAGAGTTCCTGTTGCTCCACATCCTCACCTCTATTTAATATTGTCAGTGTTCCAGATTTTCACTGTTCTTCGTAGGTGTGTAGTGATATCTCATTTTAATTTGCATTTCCCTGGTGACAAATTATGTGGAGCAACTTTCATGTGCTTACTTGCCATTTGTGTATTTCCTTTGGTTAGTTGTCTGTTAAGGTCTTTAGCCCATTTTTAAAATCAAGTTGTTTTCTTACTGATTTTTAAGAGTTCTTTGTATATTTTGAATAATAGTCCTTTATTAAACGTGGTTTTTGCAAATATTTTCTTCCAGGCTGTGATTTGTCTTCTCATTCTCTTCACATTGTCTTTTATAAAGAGGGAGTTTTTCAATTGAATTAAGTCCAACTTATCAGTCATTACTTATAAAAGGGAATTACAGATACTAAAAGTCTGGAAAAATAGAGAATTGAGGGTATTATACAATCAGGGTATTAGAAAGGTAACTATTGGAATAAAAACAAAACCTTCCTAATTATCAAAAGAAATACAGAAAACAACACAAGCAGTCTATTTAGTAAAATATTTTCTCAAAGTATAAATACAGAAAGTATAATGAAAAAATATGACACAACTAAGACTGAACATATCAAATCAAAAAATGTAAGTAGGCTAAACTCAGCTAATAAAAAGAATTTCAGACAATCATAAAAATTCAAATCTATAAAAGACCTACAACAAAAATAAAATGGTTCAGAAGAACTGAAGATAGAACAATGAGTGGAAAGTACTCAAACAAAAAGCAAAACATCTTAACAACAGGTAAGGCGTAATTCAGGCCCAAATGTATTAAACCAGATACAAGGGCATTTTTAATCTATAAATTTACAACCACAAGCTAATTAAAAAAAATAATAACCAGGAAATGTTTACCTCTGATAGAAGCAAATGGGACTACATCAAACTAAAAAGCATTTGCATAGCAAAAAAAAAACAACTACCAGAAAACTACGTAAATGACAGCCTACTGAATAGGAGAAAATATTTGCCATTGATACATCTACTAAAGGATTAATATCCAAAATTTATAAAACTCATACAACTCAATACCAAAAACAATTCAATTAAAAAATGGGCAGAAGACCTGAATAGACATTTCTCCAAAGAGGACATACTCATGGCCAATAGACATGAAAAGATGCTCAGTGTCACTAATCATCAGAAATGCAAATTAAAACAATTATCACCTCACACCTGTCAGAATGGCTTCTCACTCCTGTCAGAATGGCTCCTCACATGTATCAGAATGGCCATCATCAAGAAATCAACAAATGCTGGAGAGACGTGGAGAAAAGGGAACCATGGGGTACTGCTGGTATGATTGAAGGTTGGTGCAGCCATCATGGAAAATAGTATGGGCAATCCTCAAAAAATTAAAAGAACTACCTATGACCCAATAATTCAACTTCTGGGTATTTTTCCAAAGAAATCCAAAACACTTAATTCAAAAAGATATATGCACCCCTATGTTCATTGCAGCATTATTTCAACAGCCAAGATATGGAAGCAACCTAAGTGCCCATCAATACATAACTGCATAAAGAAGAACTGGTACACATACACAATGGAATATTACTTGGCCATAAAAATAATGAAATCTTAACCATATGCACAACATGGATGGACCTAGAGAGTACTATGTTAAGTGAAATAAGTCAAATAGAGAAAGACAAATACTACATGATCTCACTTATATGTGGAATTAAAGAACAAAACAAACAAAACAAGACTCATAGATACAGAGAATAAACTGATGGTTGCCAGATGGGAGGGGTGTTGGGTGTTGGTTGAAAAAGGTGAAGAGTAAGAAATACAAATTGGTAGTTATAAAGTAGTCACGGGATGTAAGCTACAGCATAGAGAATATAGTGAATAATACTGTAATTATGTATAGTACCAGGTGAGTACTAGACTTACCGTAAACACTTCATAAATTATATAAATGTCTAACCACTATGCTATATACCTGAAAGTAACATGAAATAATATTGAATGTCAACTATAATTGAAAATAAAGAAATCCAGAAACAATAAAATTTATATAAATTAAATTTTCTTTCTGTGGCAAAAACCACCATAATCCAGGGATGCAAGTTGAACACTTGCCTCGCAGCCGCGAGGTCCGGTGTTCTCTTCCTGGCTTCAGCCTTTGCAAACCCCACGTGCTGAACTTCAGTGCCACTGGTGGCTACCAAAGCGGCTCAGTGGTAAGGGTCCTTGCCTCCCTTATAGTAGGCCCCCAGTTTAGGGCTTGGCAGCTTGTGCCTTCAGAGTACAGCCACGTCCTTATATGGGCCTGCAGATTATTCCTGTACCTACTTCCATTCCTAGATATTAGGTTACTCTGCTAGGGCATATCCAGGAAGGGTGATAACCATGGCTAAGGTCTAGATCTCTTACATAAAGCTGTCCAACTTGTGGCCATGGACCACGTGCAACCCAGGACAGCTTTGCATATGGCCCAACACAAATTCATAAACTTTCTTAAAACATTGAGTTTGTTTGCTTGTTTGTTTTTAGCTCATCAGCTATTGTTAGTGTTAGTGTATTTTACCGTATGTGTGGCCCAAGACAATTTTCTAATGTGGCCAAGGGAAGCCAAAAGGTTGGACACCACTGCTGGAATCTAAGGCCCCTGTTTCCACTCTAATTAATGTCTACACTTTTGAGATGCCCACTTCTGTGGGCATTTGAAGAGCAGTATGCTTGGTGAAAGCTTTTCCTGTATAACTGACTTCATGCCTCTGAAAGAGTTTCCCAGGTATCTGGGTAAGTACTCTAATTATAGACACTAAGTCAAAGATTTTAGTAGAGCGCTCAGAATAATATAGGTTTATCATGAAATCCTTTGAGATAATGAAACAAGGCTCTATCCACTCAAAATGTCACCATTATCAATTTTCTAAAAGTCTAGGAACTATGGAGACTAGCACTTGGGGTGTGGTGGAGAGACTCAAAGCAAAATATTGAAAATAATCAAACCTACTTATTTTGAATTTTTACTGACTAGTAGTGTAAAAAAAAGGCCATGCTGACATTATGTTCACTGAAGTACTGCCATTACCAAAAACAGAACCTCAGAATCTGACCCAGAGTATGAAAGAACATTACAAAAGAGATCTGAAATGACAATATTCTAAAGATTTGGGGATGACACTTTTGTCGTTACTAGCAGCAGTTCCTACTGATGTAGACTCCTTGAACTTTAAAATCTGGTTTCTCTCATTGTAACTTAACAAACATCATTACTTTGTAAGGCCCCTCCCAAGGAAGCAGCTGTGGCTGATATTAGTATCTAGTTTAATTCAAGAGCCTATTCTGGGGCTCAGAGACTATCTAGACAGGGCTGTTGATAAGAAGTGTTTGGCACAGATTGTGCTACCTACCCCTACACCCACACTCTCATTCAGCCTCAGTAACAAAACCCAAATTTTCAGCTGGGCACACAACCCAGCTTACTGACATTTTGAGCCTCCCTTCAGTTATGTCTATGTATAGTCATGTGACTAAGTAATGGCCAATGAAATATAAATGGAAGCATTGTTTGAGACTTCAAGAAAGTCTTTAAAAGGGAGGGAGAGAAATATGCCCAAGGCCACATAACCAGTAAGTGGTGGAGCTGGGATTCAAACTCATAACTCTGAGTGATTCCACTGCACCCTCGGCCTGCTGAAATTTTGTGAAACATCTAGACCAGAGTTTCAAGCTAAAATTTGGCAAGCTTATGCTTTCAAGCTAAAAATATTTTCTAGCTTTTTAAATGGCTAAAAACAAATCTAAAGAAAAATATTCTGTAGCAATTTCAGGGTCCATAAATAGTTTCCCTGGAACACACTGATTCATTTACATATTATCTATGGCTGCTTTTATAATGACAGAGTTGAAGAGTTGTAACAAAGTTTCTATGGCCTACAGAGCCTAAAATATATATTTTAAAGATTTATTTTATTGTTTTTGACACAGAGAGAGACAGAGACAGAGGAAGACAGAGAGAAGGGAGAACCCAGAGCAGTTTCCATAGTTGTATGTCATCAATTTTCAACATGGTTTTGTTCCACACAGTTGGGAGGGGTCTGTGCAGGGCAGGAATGGGGCAGGGGCATCCTGCATGGGAGACACCCCCCTGCAAGGGGGCTGAACTGGGGGCTTTCCACACGTGGGAAGCTTGCCCTGGTGAAAACCAAACTGGGGGCTTCCCACATGGGAAGGACACCCCAGTTCAACATATGGGTCTGCATGGGACGGGGCTGGGACTTGATCCTCAGACCCCGGGCCTGCAAAGTGAGTGCTTAACCCGCTGAGCCATCGTGGCTTCACCCAGAGCCCAAAATATTTATTATCTGGTCTTTTAACAAAAAAGGTTACATATATACAATGGAATATTAGTCATAAAAAATAATGAAGTCTTACTATTTGCAATAACATGGATGGAACCAGAGGGTATTTTGATAAATAAAACAAGTTAGATTGAGAAAGAAAAATACAATTAATATCTGATCTCACTTACATGTGGAATCTAAAGAATACAATAAATAAATAAAACAGAAACAAACTTATAGATACACAACTATGTACCACTATTCTGTACACTTGAAACTAACATAAAATAATATATATTGAATGTCAACTGTAGCTGAAAAAAAGAAATAATTTAAATAATAATAAAATATGTGGTATATTTTGTGTTAAATTCATTTGTAGAACATGAGAATTATTTATTTTTTTTATTATTTTCTTCATAATCTCCCCATGCTTTTGGTGTCCACTGCTCTGATCAAAGGATTGTTAAAAAGAAACAGAGGCATTTTAGTGGATTCTGTTTTTGTCTATCCTACCATCCGTTTTCCTCTTTCTTCTAACAGAAACTTGATTTCTCATGTTCCCCTCCCCCACAAACCACTGGAAGCTGATCCTCAACTACTGACATGGGACTTAGAGGTCTAAGAGTAATAATTCATTCTCTTTGCCAGTGCTTGGTTCAGAAATGGGCATAGACTACCATGTTGTTTGAGGGTAAGGTATTTTCTGTTGATTGTCCCAAATATTTTTCTGATGACTAGCTCACATGTTGTTGGCTTTTCTAGACATGGCAGAACACTCAGCGGATTATTTCCAGAGAACAGTCTACAATTCTGTAATTCTCATATTTCCCCCTTCCTATTTCTAACTGAAAATACGAACCTTATCAGACATACTATAAATATAGCTGGGATAATTTCTTTAGTTACATTATCTTACACTTGTCTACCCCAAAACTTGAACAGTTTTCTGCCCATTCAAAACAGTTCCAAAATATCTTTCAATTATAATTTATTTTTATAATTCATAACTTAGACACATTTAATAACTACTGGTACATTTGGAAGGATGGCATGTTTAATCACTTCCAGAATACTCATAAAAATTTAATAAAGACACCAAATAATATTTTTCCAACTTTTGTTAAAATGAAAAAATATATGAAACAGTGTTCCCATACTTTGGCCAGTTTAAAAAATAAAACCAGTTCGATTCTTTGTTTAAAAGCCTATATGCCAGTATTTTAATTTTTACTGTCTCTTCAATGAACAAAATATAGTCTACACTTGATGACAATAGACAACAGTGAGCGGAAAAGATGTCAGGAAAGAACAACTACTGTGTTATAGCAGTATACTTCTGAAAGAAAAAAAATACTATTAATAACAGATTTTTCTACTGTTAATACTATTATATTTCATGTGAAATTCAAGTCAAACATTTTTTTTAATATTGTATCTGTAATATGAAATGAAGATGTTTAATTCATTCAGCAAATATCTACTGAGCATTTACTATATGCCAGGCATTGTTCTGGGTATTGGGAGTCAGAGGTGAAAGATAAACATGGCTCCACTTTTCCACTACCAAGAAGCTTAGGTTTTATTTTGAATCATTTACATTTAAAAAAATACATAAACCAGCAATAAAATGTTATAAAGTCACATATGCCATAGAGTCAGGGTTGAAAGGAGCTCAGAAATCACCTACTACATGTCATCAAATCCAACATGCACATTATTTTACATTTGACATCTCTGAAATCAGTCACATCCTACAATGAGATCAGACCAAGCAGCTACAAAGACAGAGTTGTCACTGCCTGTATACTTTCATCAAAATTTATAGAACGAGTGTCAGAGGGTTGGAAGAAATTCTGGGAAACAATGGTAAAGGCAACCTGCTATGGATTCTTGATGATTCAAGATTTAATAATATATAATAGATCAAAGTGTTCATTTCTTACATGAGAGGAAAATGAAATTCAAAGAGGTTAAATGACTTGCCCGACTTCAGACTAGGGTCCAGGTCTGAGTTCCAAGTTGTGCTTCTTTCACCAGTCTTCAGTTACATAGGAAGGAAAAGCTCTAGAATGTGGCTCTAGTTTTGGGACTATGGGCAATGAACTTAATCCCCTTTTGCCTCAGTTTTTCCATCTGTAAAACGAGTTTACCAGACCTAACTCATGAGGTTACTGTAAGTATTGAGTATTAAGTATTGAGTATGTATAGGACTTAACACAGATTGGCTTATAGTAAGTGCTCCATACAAATTATGTATCTGGGGGATGCCAGGATAGCTCAGCAGGATGAGCGCTATCCTTACAACCTTGAGGTCCAGGGATCGAATCCTAGCCCTGTCCTGTGCAAAACCCATATGCTAAACCGCTCCCAGTTCAACTCCCGCCCCATGTTTTCCCACAGCCACCTGTGTGGAATGAAACTATATCATAATTAAGGATGTACAACTATGGAGACGGCTCCGCCCTCCTCGCCCCCACCTCCACCCACCGACTCTCACCTCTCAAACAATAAAATAAATCTTAAAAAAAAAAAATGAACTGAACTATCTGAGATCAAACTTTAGGTAGGAAATAAAATGATCATCAATTATCCTATAAATACTGCTCACTATATGTGAAGCCCACATCTAGTTTTTTGACTAACATACTGGAAAAGTATAAAGACTGGTCAAATGTGTGAACCGATTAATAAAAATTTCCACCTTAACAGTGTTTCATCCAGGTCTATATGGCATTGTGCCAAGAACCCAGTAGACCTCCCTGCCAGAACACATACACAAATTAAGAATCGAGGCCATCTTTGACTATTAAGTTATTAAGTACTCTTACATGTACAAATGCATTTGTAAACAATCTCAAGTAACACCTCAAAAGGAAAATATTAAAAAATGTGTAAACAGATAATTTATTTTTGCTTCCTTTAAAACACTGTTACAACTTGAATACATTATTGGTAATACAAGCACCATAAGTTTTGGAGGTTAAAATGTTGTCACAGGGAGACATGATTTGGCCAGAAGAGTAATAACTTCATGATTGATATATTTATCACTTTATATATCAAAAAGCATTTTCTCATCCATTATCAACTGAATGCTTTGCATAGTACGTAATTGTATAAGCAAATCCCAGGTGCTTTCTAATGTCATTTTATTTTCTATTAAAATAAAGGAATGTTCTGAGAAGCAGTAAATGTCTACATTTTTTTTTCTTTTTTTAGCCTTCCTCAGTCAGCTCTTCTAATTTTGAGAATTTAAGTGAAAATCAAATTATAACACACTATATTATATAGCGTAAACCTGCTTTAGGGGAAGTTGGGAGGGCTCAGTGGGTTAAGCGCTCACTTTGCAGCCCCAGGGACAGAGGATCAAATCCCAGCCCCCGCCTGTGCAGACCCATATGCTGAACTGGGGAGTGCCCCCAGTTCGGTTTTCACCAGGGTGAGACCCCTGCCCAGTTCCTGCCCTGTGCAGCCCCACTCCCACCTGTGGAATGAAACTATGTGGAAAAACCAATGATGTGCAACTATGGAGACTGTTCTGGGCCCTCCCCCTTCTATCTCTGTATCTCTCTTTCTGTCAAAAAAATAAATAAAATAAAATAAACCTGCTTTAAACATTAGTTTCCATCTTTTTGTTTCTGTAAATAAGTGACATGTGTATTTTTTCACTTAAAAACTTTAATTACTAGGAAATGTCTCACATTTGTTCCTCTTTCACCTGATGACAAGACCTATAGGACCCCTGCAATGAGGAAAACTAACTCAAAGTAATACACCTATATCTAGGATTATTATATTTTCAGAAGCTGCCAGCAATTCGAGTTTCATTGTGATGACTGTACAGTAGCAATGTTCAACAATGTCCTGAGTATTTTAAATATTAGCCTATTTTCTCATACCAGGTATTTAAAAAGAATGTTTTTGGTAAAATTTCACCTTTAGCCTATCCACATTTAAACCTTAAAACCCACTGCCTGACTCAACATGTGAGCTTCCCCTATTAACCCTGAAACTTAAAAATGAAAAAAGTCCCGTACTGCGATATACAAATTCTAGATATTTTCCAGGATCAAAGTCTACTGTTGAGAATGGTTGCGTTGGCTGGGAAGAGAGCTCTATAGTCTATGGCCAACTCCGAGGCCCCACCGAGGGGAGCATCTAAGCTGAAATGACCAGGGGCCACGTGCACGCAGCTCCAGCTGCTTAGTGGGGGGTCCCTGGATCGTGCCCCACCTCTGTAAGTCCTACCTGCCCGCCCGCCCCTTCTTTCCATGCCAGCCCCCTACTGCCCAATCAACTCCAAGGGGGAGAGGAGTCAAGGGCATAAAAACCTGGCTGGCACACAAAGAGGTCCGGGTAGGACGCAAGGCCCCACCCGGCCAGAGGAGCGACATTCTAGAGGCGACAAGCTATTAGGAAGCGCGGAAGCTCAGTTCCTAGGGCCGTTTGGGGCACCTTGCCGCCCCGCAATCTCATCTTTCATTCCTTTGGAGAAAAAGAACTAAAGACCCTCCTTGAGGACCCAAGCTCTGAGGGGGTTTCCGGGCAATTCTTAATTCAGTCTCCATTGCGGCCCCCTCACTGTTGGGGCCCGCTATAATCGCATCCGGGTATTCGAAGACCCGCTTCCGGATTGCTCCGGAAGTGACGCGAGCGCGGAGGGCTCTGCGATCGGCGGAGGGAGACTGAAGTGAAAGGACTCCCGGAAGCAGGGCCGGTAGGGACGCTGGCGGTGGCTGGGAAAGGTTGGGAAGTTTACAACATCCGACTCGTTAGAATACGTTTTTCTGTGTCAAGCATTGGGCTTACTACCAGCGTTGCCATGCCATTTAATCTTTTCTTTACAACAACCTCAGGAGAGAGAAATATTAATTTTATTTGATATACGGAGAGACAGGCCAAGAGAGAACCAGTGATTTGTCCAAGATCATAGAGCTAGTGTTTGGTGGAGCTAGTCTAATCCTGTAAGGTTGGCTGCTGAACCTGTGCTTTCAACCTCCGTGGTGCTTCCATTTGGAAAAATCTAAACCCCTGGTGCTTGGCATCCTGGTAAGCCACTTCTGCAAGGGCTGTTCACCTTCAGCTCAGATTTTCATTTCCCAGGGGAGTGGGGCCAGGCCACATACATTGTGCTCTTTATCCTGAACCCCAAACCAAAGTATACCTGAGGTACTTTCCCTAACTCCATGACCTGAAATTTCACTGGGTCTTCCCCTTGACTCAGAGCATGCAAGGTTCTTTCTCGCTGCCACCATAGCACTTGTTAACTGGGAAAATTAACCTTGGCTGTTGTTGGGCTCTGGGAAACAATTTTAAACTCCTGAGAGACACTTGTAAATTGAAGTCTGTTCGAACAACTCTAGGCCTATCACCATCAAAAAAATTCACTGTTTGGCCTTAACTAAGAACTGACAACTATTATCCTGGACTTTTTTTTTTTTTTTAATCAAATCACTTACGTTTCTTTTAGTTTCCATCTCATTTGGTCTTACGTCTACGTCAACCAGCCTTCAAATAACACATGAATAGCTACTAAGGTCATAGTTTGGTAAAAAATTATGCATGAAAAAGCATACTAACAAATACATCAAAATTAACTGATTATGTTGAAAGAGTTGCCATTTAATCCTTTCATTTATTTTCTTCTATTTTGTAGTTTTCCATATCTGCTATAATATAATTTTAATATAGAAAAATAAATTGACAACGATAAAACATTTTTAATTGCCTGCCATTATAATGAAGACAAAGGCATGTTGTCACTTTTTGACAAATGATGGTCCTTGATACAAACAAATCACATAGAGGAATCATGTTTGTTTGGAAAAGCATTGGGTTTTTTGTTGCTGTTACCAGAATAGAGTTTTGGGTCAACAATCTTCAGGAAAAATGAAGCAAGTGAGTAAAAATGTTTTGATTTTTTTTAATACACGTTTGTACAGGAATCTATGACAAATATTTTTCTAAAACGAAAAAGGGAAAGAGGATTTGAGGCATTTAAAATTTAGGAGAATAAGATACTCATAAAGAACTTTTTATTCTGCCTTCTTTGGGGTATAGCTTTAGGCAATTTATTTCAAAGTGCAAAATAAAGTCATCAGTCTCTATTCCATCCCTATTCTATATGGTGCTGCTTATATTTATGATATTTGACACTTTAATAAGTTACAAAAGATTGGTTAATCAGAAAAGGTATTTTCCTATATCTTATAGATAATGAACCCAAGTAGTTGTAAGACACTAGACCAAAGGCCAGTCAATACATTTAAAAAAAATGTAATTACTTCTTGGCCTTTTGGCTAAGATCAAAGTTAAGAATAAAGTGCTGTATAAAAAAAAAAAGATAGATTTGGATTATTAAATCCATCAAATTGGATGTCTATAACATCCACTTGAGCCCCCCCCCCCCCAGAAGGCATAGCTGTTTTTTAATCCCTGCAAGGCTTTAGTAGTTGGAATGAAGTTCAGCTGTGAGCATAGAATAACGCTCCAAAATAAAAGTTATTTAAACATGACATAAATTAATTTTTTTCTTTCATGAAATCTGGGTGAATTCAGTTAGGGGTTGTATGGTGATTCATGGGATAATTCCAAACTCTTGCTATTTTGTTGCCCCCATTATGTGTAGCTTCTGTTTTCCAAAGTCATTTCATGGTCCAAGTTGACTACTAGAGCTCTAGCTATTCTAGTGAACAGGAAAGATGAAGGGATTCATAAAGAATAACACACCTTCCATTTAAGGACAGTTCCAAAGGTTGTACATACGTTTCTGCAAGAGAGGTTGGACAAAGTAATATATTCTTTTTTTTCTTCTAGTAAGCCAGGTAAAATATTTGAGATTCAGTTACTCTGGAATAAAGGTCAGAAAACTATGGCCCATGGGCCAGCCACCTATTTTTTTTTTTTTTTTTTAAGATTTATTTTACTTTTTAACAGAGTCAGAGAGACAGAGGGAGACAGAAAGAGACAGAGACAGACAGAGAGAAGGGGGAGGGCCCAGAGCAGCTTCCATAGTTGTACGTCATCAGTTTTCAAGATGGTTTTGTTCCACACAGGTGGGCAGGGCTGCACAGGGCAGGAACTGGGCTGGGGGCCTCCTGCATGGGAGGCATGGCCCCTCGAGCCAGGGTCTGAACCAGGGGCCGAGAACCGAACTGGAGGCCTTCCACATGGGAAGCACACCTCAGGTCAGCATATGGGTTCACACGGGCCAGAGCCGGGACTTGATCCTCATTCCCCGGGGCTTCAAAGCAAGTGCTTAACCCGCTGAGCCATCTCGGCTTCCCCAGCCACTTATTTTTATAAATAAAGTCTTATTGGAATACAGTCCTGCCTTTTTTGCCTATTGTCTATGGTTACATATTAAAAAGAAAACCAAAATAAACCCCAGCTTTATTGACATTTAATTTACATGCCATCTAATTCACTCATTCAAAGTATGCAATTCAATGGCTTTTAGTATCATCACAGAATCATATATCTAACACCACAGTCAATTTGGAACGTTTTCATTGCCATAAGAAGAAACTCCATATCTCTTAGCTGTTGTCCCCAAGTTCCCCATCCCTCCCTCACACCCAAGGTGTAGGAAATCATGAATCTATTTTATATCTCTATAGATTTGCCTGTTCTAGACTCTTCATATAAATGGAATCATACAATATGTGGTTCTTTGGGACTTTCACTTAGCATAATGTTTTCAAGGTTCATTTTTGTTGTAGCATGTATTAGTACTTCATTTGTTTTCAAGGCCAAGTAATATTCCATTGTATGGATATAACACTTGAGTTTTTTCTCTTCTGGCTATTGTGAATGCTTCTAAAAACATTCACCTACAAGTTTTTGTGTGGGTGTATGTTTTCATTTCTCCTGGGTATTGTTGGGTCATACGGTAACCCTATATTCAACCATTTGAAAACTGCTAGACTGTTTTCCAAAGTGACTGTACCACTTTGCATTCCCACCAGGAGTTTTTGAAGGTTCTGATTTCTCCACATCCTTTGCAGCACTAGTTATTGTTTCTCTTTTGTATTATGGCCATCCTGGTATTTGTAAAGTGATATCTCATTGAAGCTTTGATTTGCATTTCCCAATAACTAAAGTTAAGCATCTTTTCATGAGCTTATTGGCTGTTTGTATTTGTTCTTTGGAGAAATGTCTATGCAGATTATTTCCAAACTTTTCATATGGGTGATTTGTATTTTTATTACTGAATTGTAATTGTTCTTGTAGGCTTAAGACCTTATTAGAAATATAATTTGCAAAAATTTTCTCTTCCATTCTGTAGGTTTTATTTTTTCACTTTCTTTTTGATGTCCTTTGAGTCACAGAAGATTGCAATTTTGATGATAACCAGTTATACATTATTTTCTTTTGTTGCTTATGTTTTTGGTTTTGTGTATGGCTGCTTTTATTATAGCAGGGTTGAGTGGTTGTGACAGAGACCAATAGAGTCATATAATCATGTGGCAAGCCTGAGATATTTATTACCTGGTCCTTTAAGAAAAGAACTTGCTGGAGATGCCAGGATAGCTCAGCAGGTTGAGCACTTGCCTTAAAACTGCAAGGTCCAGGGATCTAATCCCTGCCCCAGCCTGTGCAAACCCATATGCTGAGCTGTGGCACAACTAGTAACCTCTGGGATGGCAGCAAATGTTCTGACCTCCGGTTTGGAAGGCCCATAGTTCAGTTTCTGCCCTGTGCAGCCCTGCACCCACTTGTGTGGAATGAAGCCATGTCACAATTAATTATGTACAATTATGAAGACTGCTCTGCCCCCCCCTTTTCTGTCTGTCTGTCTCTCTTTCACCTTCTCTCTAAAACAATAAAAATAAATCTTACAAAAAGAAAAAAGAAAGAACTTGCTAATCCCTGCTCTAGAGGTAGAGGAGAATGCATATATTGGAGGACTGTAAGCAGTCTTTGCTGGGAGGAACATATTTGGGCTATGAAAACCTTTTGTAAAGCATCTTAGTACAGTAATGTGCTAAATATTTCAAGTACATCTTTTCACCTTCTAATAAAAAGTCCCATTTTTGCCTCATAGCTGTTGAAAGAGTGCCAAACACCTCAGAGATTCTGTATCTCCTATAGCTTCATAATTCTGCCAGAACTTTTCATCTTTTCAAATATTGATAGAATCATTGTCTTTAACATGGTAACAGCAAAGAGAGAACTGGGATACTCTTATGGTGATGAACTGATAAATTACTCCCAGGATATCATGTTATTATTTCTTTTCACCTCAGCTCACATGGGAACAAGGTTAAGAGGATCACACTGAATACTGGGAATGGCTCCTATGCTTATTATAGTCCATTCCTGTCCTTTCTAGAACTAGAGATGATTAGAGTGATGTTTGAATCTGAGTCTTCTAATACATGGACATAGTTATAAAGAAGGTCAATTAAAGCAAAAAACAGAGATCAGCAACAAAGAGAGAGAACCCAATTGTTATTCCAATTATCTCCGAAATTGGTTCTATCCTTCTAGTATCTAAAGTTTGTTTATGTGAACAAATAAATCCTTTTTTTTTTATTTGACTGAGTTTGCATTGGATTTCTGATATTTGCAATCAAAGGAGTGTCAGCTAATACAGAATGTGAGCCTGCTAACACAATTGTGCAGTTATTATGTTATTCATGCTAAAAGAGGATGACTACTAGAAATAAGCATCTGAAAAATACAATAATCTGTTTATTTCAACTGTTATAGAAATAAATAGCAACTACTAATGTCCATTTTCTCCCTATTTTTCCTGGGCACATAACTAGACTATTTCCCAGCTCATCTTGTTTCTAGATGGAGTCATATAATTAGTTGTCACCAATGTGAGAAGTTATGTATGTCATTTTTAGGTTGAGATTAAGAGTAGGAGTTGTCCTCTTTATTCTTTGTACTTTTCTTTTTATCAAGGCCAGATGTGGAGAATTCAGAGGACTCTAAGCCCCTCAGGAGAGGGGGAATCACTGGATGTGGATGTAAGAAACCTGGGTCCTTGAATGACTGCATGGAGCAGAACCCCCTCACCCTATTTGTTAACCCATGTTGGACTGGGACATGAGAAAACAGTAATCCTTTATTCTGTTAAGAGTAAATAAAACACTGAAATAAAACAAATTAGCAAGTAGTCTACCCTGACTGATGCATCAACAGTGTTAAAGCACTCCCTTATGGATTTTGATGAGACTGATTTGGGCAAAAATATCAACCACCTAAAGAAATGTGATTAAGATTTAACCATGGTTTATTGAGAAAAAATAAACTACTACAGCTGTTGGCATCTCTGTTTGGTTATATATCAGTTCCAAATCAAATATGTGGAAGGCTTCTCAACAGTGCTTAAAGATGAATTGTTACATAAGAACATGAGTGACCTAGAAGATAGAATCAGTTATACTGATGGTGATGTGACAGTTTTCACCCTGTATATTTGCTACTGGAATCCCGCATTATTTACATTATTCTAAATGTATTGTTGACACAAGAGAATTTAGTGTATCCGTTTGATTGTTATATATGTGGTTCTTTCCAGGCTATCTTCCTTAGTACTTTCTCATCTACTTAGAACAAACTCCATGTAAATGCACAGGGTCTTTGGATGGGTATAAGAAGTCTCCAATGAGGCTGAAGTGGGCAAGCTTTCTTAGTGTTTAGCCACCATCTCTGGCTGTAGCTTGGGTAGCCCAAACATAGCAGTGAGGCAGGGTGAAGCAGATATGCAAAGGGAAGCCAAGATAAGAGATTCATGGAAAGAGATATGAAATTTTTGATATCATTGTTTCAGGGAGTTTCTGAGACCCAGTATTATTCCTGCCCTTTCAGTAGTCATTCCCTTCCTTTCATTACAAAGAATACCATACTTTAGTATTTTTCTAATAAATTGATATTTTTTCAGATTAGTTTGTTTGAAACCAAAAGAAAGACTCAAGCATACATGATTGTTGCAGAAAAAGAAATACCAAAACTTATTAAGCAAGAAGTGAGGGGGAAGCGGAATGACTCAGCTGTTTGAGCACTTGCTTTGCAGCCCCTGGGTCCGCGGATCAAGTCCTGGCCCTGGCCCGTCCACACAGGCTGAACTGGGGTGTGCTTCCTAAGTGGAGGCCCCCAGTTCCGCTCTTAACGGCGTGCTTTCCATGTGGGAGGCCCCCAGTTCCGCTTTTGCCAGGGCACGCTTTCCATGTGGGAGGCCCCTAGTTTGGCCCCCGGCTCAAGGGGCCGTGCCTTGGGTCATGCCTTCCATGTGGGAGGCCTCAAGCCCACTGGTTCCCACCCTGTGTGCCCCCCCCCCCAGCTGCCCACCTGTGTGGAATGAAACCATATTGAAAACTGATGATGTACAACTATGGAGACTGCTGTAGGCCCTCCCCTTCTCTCTGTCTCTGTCTCTCTGTCAAAAGCAATAAATAAATAAAAAAGTAAGGAGTTTATTTGTCTACCTTAGTAATCCCATTATACTAAATTAACTACTTGTTACAATTTACTATCTTCCCATATTTTTTCTAGGCATATTACACATATTAAATCAGATTACCTTATAACTTACTTTATATTTCACTGTTTTAGTCAGCAATATGTTGTGGAATTCTTTCTACAATAAGACATACAAAATGTACTTCATCTTTTTAATAGGTACATAATATTCTATTGCATGGTTGTGCCCAGTTTATTTAACTAATTTCCTATTAGTGGTTATTTGAAAGATGTTCCCAATTTTATAGTATTACAAAACAAAAGGTACAAAATTTTTTATTCCTTTATTAATTCAATGAAAATTATTGTGCCCATACTATGTGCCAGGCACTTTCTTGGCAAGGTAATTTCTGCAGTTTCAATTTGTGGGGAGGGAAGGAATAAACAAGAAAGCAAATAAATAGGAATTAAGTAATTTCACCTAGTGATGAATTCTGTGAAGACAATAAAACATGGAGATTTTATAAAAAATGAAAAGTGTGGTTGTAGAACTTCCTTAGATAGGTGATCTGGGCCATTTTGACAAGGTGATATTTGACCTAAATTCTAAGTGATACAGACCGACAAGTCCTGTGAGATCCTGGCAGAAGGAATACCAAGAGCAATGGTTATAAGGTAATAACAACTTGGCAGTGTAGAGGAAAAGAAATGAGGCCAGTGTATCAGTTTCAGTTCTTAGTTACAACCAATAGACACCAATGTAACAGTTTAAGGAGAAAAGGAATTTACTGAAAAATACTTGGCAACTCACAGAATCTCATTATGAAGACTGGTCTGTCAAGACAAACTTCCAAAATCCCACCACAGAACTGGGCTAGTGGGAACATCACTGCTGTGACTGACTGCTGGTTATAGACACTGTGACTTGTGCCACTGCTAGCTCTGAAGTGCCACCATCCCTTTATCTTTATTCGCAATACCAGTTTCTATTTAAAGCCTGCAGAAATGAATTATGTAGCTCCTCTGTGTGTCTTTGCACATTTGTACTGATACTTCTATTGACCAAATACCTAGAACTGTTTGGTTTAAAGAGAAGCACATTTAAATTTTTGACAGGCACTGCTCAATCATGCTCTCTAAAATGTGATTTACAGTCCCACAAACAGGATATGAGTATGCCAATTTCCTCAAAGCTTTGTCAAGTCTAGATTTGTGTGTTAGAGTAGTTTTGCAAAGCTGGAACACATGGACTTGATTCTGTGACTTAGTGATTGTGTGTTATTGGGCGCACATTCTCTTGAGTTTCATTTACCTTGGGTATATGATATGGAAATGATAACCATGTTGCTGAGACTGACTGTTGTCCCTTAATATCGATTTTCCCCTTCCTCTATACTCATAAAACCCCAAGTATTTAGTTAGATCTATAGCTGTCCAGAATCAAGACTAAGTTACTAGTTTCTCTTAGTCACAGCTAATATCAAAATTTGCAGACTGGGTGTTAGCTTTTGTAAGAAAACCCTGGAGATAATAGCGAAATACTTTTTAAAGAAGTGTTGCATCACAAACATTCTTTATAGTACAGAGGATAACACTTAGAAAAAGATATTTATGCTCCTGAGTTAAAAAGTGGTTGAGAATAGTCATACTCTGTGAAGAAAGAATTTAAATATATGATTTATTTTACTTATATATTCTTGTATACTCATGTATATGCATAGAAGTGATATATAATTGAGTATGTCTAAATAAAATGTTCTATTTCAACAAATACACATTAAAAATTCTGTTGATTAGAAAGCATTGTCACAATTTAAATGGAAGTTTAAAAAATATACTTTTAGATTCAATTAAAAACTAATACGTAATGGTCTCAAATATCCATTCTTGCCTTCTATAGTAATAGAACTCTCAAATTTAGTGGGAACAGGCTGCCAAAAACTAAGATTCAGCCTCCCTTGTAGTTAGGTCATGTGGCTTAGTTTTGGCCAATGACACATGAGCAGAAGAAATTTGTCTAAATCCTGTCATGCCCTTAAAAGGGAAAGTTGTGCCCTTTCATTTTGTCTCTCCCTTCCCTACTGGCTGATATAAAGATATAGTGGTACATTGCCTTTGGCCATAAACCAAGGGTAGCAAACTGGAAGTGACTGATCAATGAATGGAAAGACTTTGGTTCCCTGACACTGTAAGTCTCTATACCAAGCCTACATTGCTTAAAAACCCAGGTTATTACATTAGAAAGGAATAAATGCCTATCAACTATAGACTGCTGTGTTTTTGGATCTCTGTAACAGTAGCTGAGATTATATCCTAATGAGTCCAACCCACATCATTGAATTGTGGTAAATAATAAATGAGAATATGTATGCAAAACATCTAGTAGAAGCATGTAATACATATGTGCTGAAGTAACTTACCTTAAAGTCTCAAAGCAAGCCATGGCAGATTCAATTTCTGTTTCTCCTTTGTGAAAACAATAAATACTTATTGAGCATCTACTATGTGCTAACTATGGTGCTAGACCCTAGGTACAGAATGGGGAACAGACACACAAACAATGAAATACATATTAAAAAAAAATTACCCTCTAAATTGTGTCAAGCATATTTAAATCAACAGAATCTGCATGTTATAGCTACCTTCATGCCATTTGTAAGGAATGGAAAGACCATAGAACCCTTTAATTCAAATCAGTCCTCTCTGATATATATGTTATTGTTATCCAGGATCTAGAATTTTATTACTACATATATTGATTTTTACTATTAAACGTTTTTGTTTTATGAAGTCAATGTTTCTTTAGATTTACTTACATGTTTACCTTTCTTTGTTTTTGCTTGCTAACCCTGCCTACTGTCAGATATTACTGTAGAAATCATTTTCTTTCTTTCTGAATTATGTTTTAAATGTTTCTTAAATGGAGGTTGATTGTGAACACTTTCAGATTTTTGTCTTTAGAATGTTTTTATTTTGCTCTTGATGTTACTTTCAACATCATATTTGCTTAACATTCAATTAACATATTTTTGCTTAACATACAATTACAGGTTATTAGTATATTCTTTCAGACTTTTATGAGCAGTGTGTTATTGTGCCTTGAAAAGCCATCACTCAGCCTAATTGTTTCTTTTTATACTATAATGTGCCTTTTTTTTCTGGCTTAATTTAAGGTTTGTTTCCCCCTTTTTTCTTTCCCTCTTTCCTTCTCCTCCTCTTTCTCCTTCTCCTCCTCCATGCACGTGCATGTGTATTGTTCACTTTTGCCATACTGTCGCTAGGTATAGATGTCTTACCCTATATCTTATTTTGAATTTGCTGAACTTTCTGAATCTGAAGATTGGTGTCTTTGCATCAATTATAGCCATTATGAGAGGTTATTTCTTCAAGTATTCTCTAGTATTTTCCTTATTCTATTCTTCTAGAACTCTGGACACATGCTGAAATTCTTACTCATCCTTGTATCTTAGTTCTTTTCACTGTTTTTATCTCTTTGGCTCTTAATTCTGCATTCAGAAAATATCTTCAGATCTATTTTTTATTTACCACTCACTTCTTCATGAGTTTCCAATACATATTTAACATAATCCTTGAGTTTTAATGTCAAATTACTATATTTTTTCTTCTAAAAATTCTGCCTGGTACTTTGTAAATATCTCTGGTTAATTCTGATAAACTCTTGGCTTTTTCCCAGAGTGAATTTGTCAATTTTTAGTATATACAAACATATTCTTAACAGAAAGAATCAGTCTCACTGGACTGAGAAGACAAATACTTGAAACTTGAGGAACAAAATTCCACAGCAGAGAGAATCAAAGTAACGTGATTTTAAAAATCTGCATGCTATCTTCCCTCAAGACATTTGCCAGTTGCAAAGCTCTACATGCCTAGGATGAAATTCCAATAAACCGATAAAGGAGAGTCTTTGAGGCTAAAGACATGAACAAAGATTCAACAGTTATAGGGTGTTAAGGAGACAGGATGGCGGTAAAGATTGGTAAAGGTGGAGAAACTAAATATCCTAAACTTTTAGAAGCGATCACAGAAAAACCATATCTTAGGAGTAAGGACAAAATAGTAGATCATCTTTAACAAAGCCTAAAACCACACCTTAACAATATCTTTTAAAGATTTATTTTATTGTTTGAGAGAAGGGTACGAGAGTATAAGAGAGATGGGGAGTGGACAGAGCAGTCTCCATAGTTGTACATCATTAGTTGTGACATAGTTGCATTCCACACAGGTGGATGTGGGACTGTGCAGGGTGGGAACTGAACGGGGTGTCAGAGGTGGGGGGTGGGGGGTGGCCTCCCACATGGGAGGCAAGAACCTTTACTGCTGGGTTTAGAGGTTACCAGTTGCACTGCAGTGCAGCATATGGGTTTGCAAGGGCCAGAGCCAGGATCTGATCCCCAGACCTTGCAGTTGCAAGGCAAACACCCAACCTGCTGAGCTATCCCAGCATCCCAAGCCTCAACAACATTAAGGTGAGCTACTTGTACCATATATGTCTGCCAGAGGAAAACTGTAATGGCTCAGAAAAGAGATAGTGTCATATAAAACCTTTACATTTTTAATTTACAATGTTTTGTTTCCAGTAAAAATTATGAAGTATGCTATAAAAAGGTCCCAATAACCAAAAACTAGATTAAAAAGAAATGGTAGAAATATTTCTACAAGTGAGTCATGTATTGGACTTATCAGAGAATTTAAAAATGATTAATACAGTCAAGAAAACGAAGGAAAATAAAAAGAATTTCACTTGACATTTGGAGCCTATTAAAAAGATCAAGTGGTTACCTAGGACTGAGAAAATATTAAAGTTATGAAATAAGTTTATGGATTTAATAAGAGATTAAAGACATTAAAATAGAGGATAGATTAACTAAAAGATATTTAAGTCAAAAACATCAAGATTAAACCACAGAGAGAAAAGATAAAAAACACATACTAAGGATAAGAATATATTGAACATGGTGAAGTGTTCTAACTAGTGTGTAAAACTCAGAAGGGGAAAAGAGAACAGAACATTAACAATATTTGAGGACATATTGGCTGAGTTTTTCAAAACTGACATACGCTATCACGTTTCAAAGAAGCAGCAATATGAGTGACAATTGACTTTTCAGTACAACCAAGGGAAGCCAGAGCCATCTGTAAGTTGTTGAAAGAAACTATTCATAAAACTAGAATTCTATAACCAGGAAAAATATCTTCCAAGAGTAAAGAAAATTAAAGCAAAATAAGGATATTTTCAGAAAAAATAAAAGCTGAGAGAATGTATAATATTCCCAGCAAACTCACTAAAAGGAATAATATAGAAAGTTGCTCAGAGAGTAGGTATGGAGGAATAGAAATGCAGAAAGGAATAAATACTTTTATACTTCCTACATTAAATATAATTGGCCTTTAACCAATAGGGTATTGTGGAAATGAAGGAGTGTGACTTCTGAAACTATATCATAAAAGACAATGTGGTTTACATCTTGTGTTCTAATGGATTACTTGCTTTTGTGGAAGCTAGCTGCCAGAAGGGCATTCAACCAGTCCTATGGGTAGGTCCACGTGACAGTGCATTGAGTTCACCTGCTAATAATAGCAGTATTTATTCACCATGTGAGGAAGACACCTGGAGGTAGATCTTTAACCCTTGTCAAGCCTTCAAATGATTGTAGTATTAGCAAGCATGTTGACTGCTATCTCATTTGAGCCTTCATAGCAGAAATACATAGATAAGCTGCAGCTAGATCCCTCACCCACACAAACTATGTAAGATAATGTTTATTAATTTCATCTGTTATGCTTTGGGGTAATTTTTTATGCATGTGTAAATGCTAATGCATGAAAAATTTCCAAAACTGAAGTATTTTTAATGAAAAAACACAAACAGGATAAATACAAAAATATATAGGGGAAGCCGGAATGGCTCAGCAGGTTAAGTGCTTGCTTTGCAGCTCCAGGGACCGAGGATTGAATCCTGGCCCCGGCCTGTGTGGACTCATATGCTGAACTGGGGTGTGCCTCCCATGCAGGAGGCCCCCAGTTTGGTTCTTGCCGCTCAGTTCAGCCCCTGACTCGAGGGGGCATCTCTTCCATGTGGGAGGCCCCCAGCCCAGTTCCCACCCTGCACGGCCCCTGCTCACCTGTGTGGAATGAAACCATGTCAAAACTGATGACGTACAACTATGGAGACTGTTCTGGGCCCTCCCACCTCTCTCTGTCTCTGTCTCTGTCAAAAGCAATAAAAAAAAATACTAAATATGTATATTTACTAAATATACTAAAAATTATACTAAATGCATATAAGAACCAAACTGGTAAAGTCCAAGACAAAGGGAAAGATTTTGAAGCAAATTATCTTCTTACAACGAATTTTAAAAGACATATGTATTACCTTCAATGGAACAAAAATTGGATAGATAGCTGTGACTTCTTAATAGAAACAATGGAAGCCAGAAATGATATAAAGATATCTCGAACATTGTTCAAGAAAATAACTGCCAATCCAGAATTCCATACTCAACAGAAATATCCTTCAGGGGAAGCGGTGATGGCTCAGTAGGTTAAGTGCTCGCTTTGCAGCCCCGGAGCCTAAGGATCGAATCCCTGGCCCAGCCCATGCCGACCCATATGCTAAACTGAGGTGTGCCCCCAGTTCAGTTCTTGCTGGGGGCCTATGTGGGAGGCTCCTGGCCCAGTTCCTGCCCTGCGCAGCCCCACACACACCTGAGGAGTGAAACTACCGGTATATGAAAAACTAATGCTGTCAACTATGGAGATTGCTCTGGGCCCTCCCACTTCTCTCTGTCTTTCTCTCTGTCTGTCTGTCTGTCTCTCTCTCTGTGTCAAAAACAAACAAACAAACAAACACATCCTTCAGTAATGAAGGTAAAACAAATACGTCTCCAGTCAAACAAAAACTGAAAAAAAATTTATTACCTGTAAATCCATCGTAAAGGATATAATAAAGGGTATTTTGGTAGAAGAAAAAGAATCCCAGTGGAAGCTTGTAGTTGCAGGGCAGTATGAAAGCAAGTAAATATGTATCAGTTATCTCTGTATAAAACAGTAATGGCAATGTCTTTTGGGGTTTAAAATATAAAGGGAATTAAAATACATGAACAACCATAGCACATAAGTCAAGAGAGATGGGATTGTACATAAAGTGCTTTTATTGCCCAAGAGAAGAATAAAATACTAATATATATTAGGTATTAGTAAGTCAAAGGTGAATAAAGTAAACTATAGGTAAAGTACTTAAAGAAGAGGAAATAATAAATACCAAGCTGATAAAAGACAGAAAAGAATAGCATTTACAACATGCAATCCATTCAAAAGAAAAGGGAGAAAATGTAGCACAGAAAGGTAGAGCAAACAAAAAACAAATAGATAGTAAGATGGTAAATGAAAGTTCACAGAGGGCCAAGAGTTTGCTCAACAATTTGAAAGAATAAGAAAAAAAAATTGGGAAGAATTATTCATCATATATGAATACTTATATAAAGTTATAGTAATTGCATCTATTGATGGAAGTATACAGAAATAGAACAACTGGCCAGAGAGAGTCTGGAAATAGATCACATTCATGTGGACACTTGATTTATGAAAAAGATGGTTCTGTGGAACAGTAATGAAAGAGCTGTTTTTCTAATAAATAATGTTGAACAAATTGAATATCTCTATGTCAAACAAATGAAGCAAATCCTACTTCTAAATGTGAAGAGTAAGCAACAACATTTCTGGAAGGTAATATATGAAAAGATCTTTTCTCAGTGTGAAAACATAATTCTTTTTTTCTTGTAAAGATTTATTGTTTGAGAGGCGAGAAAGAGAGAGAGTGTGCGAAGGGAGGAGGGCCCAGAGCAGTCTCCATGGTTGTACATCATTAGTTGTAACATAGTTTCATTTCACACAGGTGGATGTGGGGCTCTGCAGGGTGGAAACTGAACCAGGGGCCTCCTGTATGGAAGGTGAGAACCTTCACCACTATCTCAGCGGTTACAAGTTGTGCCGCACGCAGTTCAGCGCATGGACAGGTCCATGTCTGGGATTTGATCCCCAGACCTTGCACTTGCAAGGGAAATGCTCAACCTATTGAGCTATCCAGCATCCCAAGAGAACATAATTCTTAAACAATATATAAAGGCACTAACTCTAGGGAAATGATCAATAAATTGGACTACATTAAAATTCAAAAGTTCTGTTCATCAGAGGATACCATTAAAGGAAATTCTACCACTTGAACAGTGTGGATAAACCTGGAAGTATTTTTAGTAAATATACATATTTAGTATATTTTATGCTAAGTGAAATAAGTCAATCACACAAGGACACATACCCTTGATGCCTCTTACATAAGGCATCTAAAATATAGAAGTAAATAATAGAATGGTGGTTACCAGGGTATGAAGAAAGGGGGATATTGCGAGTTGTTGTTCAATGGGTATAAATTTACAGTTACACAAGATTAGTAAGTTTCAGAGATCTGCTTCACACCATAGTGCCTATAGGTGACAATATGGTATTTTGCACTTAAAAATTTGTTAAGAAAGTTGCTCTGTTCTTACTACAAAACAAACTAAACCAAAAAGGGACACAGGAAGCCTTTTGGTAGTGACAGATGTCTGTTACTTTGATGAGGTGATAATAAACATGAGTATACTTGTATACAGATGTGCAAATTCATCAAATTGCACACATTCATTATGTGTAGTTTGTACACCAATTATGCCTTAATAAAGCCAGGAAAAAGAGATTGAAAAGACAAATCACAACAAGGAGAATATATTTATAACACATTTAATCTACAAAGAACTCATATCCAGAATACTGTGTCCAAAGAACTCCAGAATATCATTGACAACCAAATAGAAAAATTGGCAAAGGACTTAGATACCTCCCAAAAGAGAATTCAAGTAGCTAATAAGTATATAGAAAGATGTTCAACCTCATTATTAAATAATAGAAAGCAAATCCAACTACAGTTTCAAGTATTGGTGGGCATGTGGAACCACTAGTGTTCTCATATGTTGCTGGTCAGAGTAAAAATTAGTATGGGCACTTCAGAGGTGATTTGGCAACATATGAGTGTGCTGAAAGTAAACATACACAATCATATGATTAAGCAGGTTCACTCCTAGGAATATGGCCAACATTGATGTGTGCACATGTGCAACAAAAGACACATACAAGAACACCCATAGCAGTAATATTTGTGATTACCCCAGATTGGAAGCTGTCCAGCTGTTCCATCAACAATAGAAAGGCTAAATACTTCATGGTATATTCATACAAGGCAACAGTTCACAGCAATTTAAAAATAACTACCTATTGCTACACAAGAAAATAGATGACATAATGTTGAATGAATAAATACACAAAAGCACACAATCATGATTTTGCTATATATAATGTAAAAAGGAAAAGGCTGAACTAATTTATGATGAATAGAAGTCAGGAAAGTGACTACCGCTAAGGAGGGGTGAGTGTGTAGTGATTAGGAGAAGGCATGAGGGTGGTTTCTGAGGTGGTGGCAATTTTTCACCTCTGTGATGATTACGTGGGTGAATTCACTTTGAGAAAATTCATTGAACTATAAATTTGTGATTTGTCCACTTCTCTATATGTTTTGTTGTATTATTTATTTAATAATTTCATTGTTATTTTCTCATTTCCTGGAAGTCCTATTAATTGGATGTTAGATTTTAATTTTTTATATTTTGTATTCTTTAATTCTGATATTCCATTTGGGGGGGCTTTTTAAAAAATATATATATATTTTTATTTTTGACAGAGAGAGAGAGATACAGAAACAGAGACAGAGAGAGAACTAAACTGGGGGAGCTCCCAGTTCAGCATATGGTTCCGCACGGGCCGGGGCCGGGATTCGATCCCTGGTCCCTGGTGCTGCAAAGTGAGCGCTTAACCTACTGAGCCACCGGCTTCCCGATGGGGGGGGTGGGGGGAGCGCTTTTTATATGTCTTTTTATTTTCACAACTGTTGGGTAATTAAGAGCACTTAATTTTTAAGAGCTTTTTCTTTGTCTCAGGTTGTCCCCTTTTCATAGTACTTCTGCTCTTTTTTCATAGTTGCAATATCTTTTCTTACTATCTGGGTGTATTATTGTTGTTCACTATATCTTGCTTTTTTCTGCTTGCTGCATGAACTCTCTTCAGTGCTACTTTTTCTGTAAACTATATTTTTTACAGCCTTTAAAAAAACTTTTGGTTATCCTTGGCTCCCTAAATTTTATATTTAAAAGTGAGGCAGTCAATAACAGGTGGGCTTTATTGTGGAGTCTTAGAGTGTTATTGAAAGACCCCTAAACATCAATCTCTATGAGTATTTTTCTTAAGTTCTTCCATTTCACTAGAGGGAGGGAAAATCAGTGGCGTAATTTCAGTGTACATTTGGGCATTATTTCATTTAAATCTGTTGAATCTCTGCCATTTGTCCTGAGGGCCGGTTCCTTTTGCATGTCCCTGGTTTCTTGGTTTTGACAAACATTGGCAATCTTGGTAAAAATGAAAGTGAAGACCCATGGTCTATGGGCATATTTCTCATTCTCAGTTGGTTTATTCAGCAAATGCAAACCTGACTCTCAGGATAGTGCCTCCCTTTTCTTCTGTGGCCTGACCATTCCTCTAGGTTTCTTCTCCTGTTAGGAAATCAATGAAATAAAAAATGGCTTTATGCCAACTTTAAAAAATATTTTACTATGGAAAATGTAAAACTTTAATGCATACATAAACAATAGAATTTTATAATGGTTCCTTCTGTACCCAGGGTCAGCAATTATCAACTCAGGCCAACCTTATCTCATCTCTACCCATATATAACACCTCTGCCTCTTTATTTTGAAGTGAATCTGGGAGCCATTATCAATTTCATCTGTAAATCTTTCAACATATCTTTTTTTTTTTTTAAGATTTATTTTTGTTGTTTTTGACAGAGAGAGACAGAGAGAAGTGGGAGGGCCTAGAGCAGTCTCCATAGTTGTATGCCATCATTTTTTGACATGGTTTCTTTCCACACAGGTGGATGGGGACCATGCAGGGTGGGACCTGGGCTGGAGGCCTCCCACATGGGAGGCACAGCCCTGTGAGCTGAGGGCCAAACTGGGGGGCAATAACCAAACTGGGGGCCTCCCGCATGGGACACATACCCCAGTTCAGCATATGTGTCCACACGGGCCCAGGCTGGGACTCTATCCTTGGTCCCTGGGGCTCCACTGAGCCATCCCATCTTCCCTTGTCCTTTTTTTAAATATGCTATCTTCCTTCATCTCTTTTAAGTATATTTTGTATGTTTATTTTAAATTCTTAGTCTTTCAGATGTAATAGTTCTTCTTCAGATCATATGTGTTGTTTGATTTGATATCTTTCTTTCTGTTGATTTTTTTGTTGTGTGTCTTGGGAGCTTATGCTCCTTTTTAAGGTAATGGACATTTTGATCAAATTGAAAACCAGGCCCTAGTTATGTGTCCATTTAGTGTATGTTCCTTGGTGTGTGAACTTAAGGAGAGAGGAATGAAAGAACCCCAGAGCTAAGAGATTAGGTGCCCCCAAACCACTGCTGATTACTGTTGCCAGTGCACTCAGTTCATTACATAATGAACAACTATTTCCTTTTTGCTGATTAGCTTCAAGTTCATGATAATAATCCTTGTTTCTGACTTTCTTTCTTCCTATTAAGGAATTGTTTAGTTTCTCTGAGCAAGAGCAAGACAGATCACACATTTGAGATTATTTGCTCTTAACAGATAAGATTTACAGTTTTCCTTTATTATTACAGTGACCATACAATTATTGTACAAACTTGGACACTTTTGACTGAGAAAGAGCGAGAGCTAGGGAAAACAGATATAAATCAGGGCTTTCCTAGGCAAGCTGAATTGTATGGTCTATCTACTCAACATTGATAAACCTTATGTCTGAAAGCAGGGACGAATGTTTGTATCCCCTGGCACTTACTAGGCATTCAGAAATGTTTATTGAATTCTGGGCCACTCTTGTAATTTATATTGTGATAATATAATCATCTATCTCCTCCCATCTGTCTGAAGTATTCTGAATCTATTCTCATATCAATACTAGATATGTTTTTGTGTACATTTATATCCATCCACATGCTCTTCTCTGTTTTCAGCCTCCAGCTGGATAACTCTCTGTATTCAGTGTATCTGTAACATTTTAGAATAGAGCTTTTCCATCTTTTTTGCATTTAATCCCTTTCTTTTGAACAAGTTATGCTTTTCCCACTGCAAAGGATATGGGGAAGGATAATACTTTAAATTCATGTTCAAATAATACTAGTTTGACAGATTAGAGAGAATTATCAACCTATATAATATTTCTGACCAAGAAGTATGACCAATTTAAGCTAATCACCCAGATTCTTGGTATCTCTATTTTTCCAAGTCTGGTTGCACTTGATTATATTGTTGGAGGTAGGGAGTCTGGACTTGAGTTGAGATATCAGCAAAAAGGAGAGACCCATTTTTTTTTTAAAGATTTTGTTTTTTTGACAGAAACAGAGACAGAGAGACAGAGAAGGGGGAGGGCCCAGAGCAGTTTTCATTGTTGTATGTCATCAGTTTTTGACATGGTTTCATTCCACACAGGTGGGTGGGGCTGCGCAGAGCAGGAAATGGGCTGGCCTCCCACATGGGAGGCTTGCCCCCTCTAGCCATGGCTGAACTGGGGGGCAAGAACTGAACTGGGGCCTCTTGCATGGGAAGCACACCGCAGTTCAGCATATGGGTCCGCATGGCTGGGATTCAATCCTCAGTTCCCGGGGCTCCAAAGTGAGTGCTTAACCTGCTGAGCCGTTCCAGCTTCACCAAGAGACCCAATTTTAAGAGACTATTGCTCTTCTAGATAATACCTTTTAATTCTTTAATTATGATTGTAAGTTACTATTTATATAATGCTTGTGATATCCCATTCTATGACTAAAAGCATGCTTACATTTAAAAAAATATTTATTTTATTATTTGAGAGAAGGTGAGAGAGAGAGAAAGGGGAGAGCCCAGAGCAGTCTCCATAGTTGTCCATCATTAGTTGTGACATGGTTTCATTCCACACAGGTGGATGTGGGGCCATGTGGGGTGGGAACTGAACGAGGGGCCTCCTGCATGGAAGGTGAGAACCTTTACCACCGTGTCATCCTGGTGGATAAAAACTGAGCCACAGTACCCTGGACCTTGTAATTGGGAGACAAGTGCTCAAACCACTGAGCTATCCCGGTATCCCATGCTTACATTTTTGTAAATGCCTATATAAGTTTGTTGTAACTTTATTATGGTATAGTGTTATGTATGATTCAGAGGTGTGAATCTCTAGAATGCAATGTAATTCCCACATATATATTATTTTTGGGAAAAATTTTCACTTTCTTCTAGTGATCTGCTTTATGACACAGTGCCCACGAATTATATATGGGAAAGCAGAAAAGGATTTGTAATCAAGATGAAACTTTTGTGACTATCAGCACCATCATTACTTCTACCATTTGTACTGTAGATGCAATGGAGTTAATGACTCCTCTCTTCAATCTCTCAACTGTGTTATTTATGTAATACACAATTCTGCAAATCTCAGAGCTTTAAATACCCTCAGCTAGTAAATAGGAGAATTAGGTCTTCAGAGAAATTAACTATTTTAAGCATCATTGTAGATGTCCCAACCCCCATTAACTATCTTTCTGAAGTACAAAATATTCCAGATTTTTTTCTTAAGCTATGATTTAACTTTCTTTTGTCTTTCTCTCTCTTAATCATCTTTTTTTCTTCCTTTCTGTTTTACTCCCTTTATCTGTGCTAATGCCAATGCTCAAAATCTAAAATGAGGGCAAGAGAAAGGGTAGAGTTTGTGTGATGCAAATAGAGGAAGGAAAGAGGGAAGAGACAATGTCAGGGTGAATTACTTTATTTACTTAAAATATACACACACTCCAATTCTTCCATAACATACTGGAATACAGAGTTTTGCAAGGTTTTGTAGGTAAATACATATACTATATATATATATATATGAATGAAATTATAATGTGAATACCGTAGAGGAGAGGGGCGCAATTTCTTAATCTGAAAAACAAAAATTACATCAAAACAACTCTGTTCACATTTTTCAACTATCACCTTTCTTTGCTATTAAAAAAAATCCTATCTTCTGTGTTATGTGTGCATGTTTGACTTGCATGTAAATGAAGACCGGAGAGCGGGGATGACGTTTAATGCAAAATAAAATCCATTTTGTAAACGTGTTTCTCATTCCATAATGGCATCCTTTATGGTAATTATGTTAGATTTCTCCTGGTGTGTTTTATAAAGGTATACGAACACAGATATATGTGCACGTCTAATATAGATTACCGGTACCTCTCAATTGCCTTTTCTAGGAGGAATCAGGTAGACCAAGAGTCATCAAGAATGTTCTCTAAAGACAAAAGGAGAATTCTTCAGTGTACTTTTACTAAAGCGTAAAGAAAATTTTGTGCATGGTTATAGGTCGAACATCAAAAGCATACTCTAAAAAAAATGCTTATGATAAACCTAAAAAAATTTACGACTGTAAATGCTATGTATACTTAGTAAAAAAAGTATGGAGCATGAGAAATAGACAAAAATTCTAGTTTTGCTTTTAATATTTTGGTGTACCCGTCTGCCCCAGTCTTTTTTCTTTTTAGTTTCCATGTCTTTTTAAGTGAAATAGTTTGTGTTAAAAGTTATGTCAATTAATAAGTCGGATTTCAGAAATGCTCCAAAGGAGAGGGAAGGAGCCATATTGGCCTATGAGGGCAACCTGAGCCTAATATTAATTCTTTGGCCAGCCCGGGTGTGTGATGTGGAGTTAGGATTCCTTTGATGCGGAGGGATCCTTTGGTGGGGATGGGAAACTCCCCTGTAAGTATAGCTTTTAGATTAATTATTAAATACCGTATGTACACGTTTAGAGTTCACTTGTGTCCTCCAGAGCTGCTGTGGCAGCTCCCTTCATTGACATGGACTGAAAAAACTGCGTGTCAAAAACAAGGGGTAGGAAGCCGCCATTTGCCAAGCCGGAAATGATTAAAATCCCAGGATTGAGACCATTCCCAGTAAGCAAGGGCTTGTCCAGACCACTGTTCTTGCTTGTGGTGTCGACGCTGAAGACCATAGAATGGACGTTTGTCCAGTCTTCCATTAGCAGTAGGGTATCTCCAGCCACTGGTGAGCACAATGGAAGAGTGAGCCCATCGCTGGCGTGCGCCTAGGGAAGCACGCTCATTTGAGAGGTCAGCGGCGAACTGAGTTCAGTGGCCTACTCTCGCCAGGCTGAGGCAAGAACCCTGCCGGCCTCCGTCCTCTTCCGCTTTTCCCAGGTGCTGTGCGAATCCATCCGCCTCAGCGAGCGCTCCCTGTAGCGCGGCGATCGGCTTTTCAGCAATACCCGGATGGAAGTGTAATGGCTGCCATCAGGGACTCGCAGGCAATGGGGACCACGACAGGTATTCCCTGTGAGCGGTGCCGCCCAGACCTGTTAGCATGCAGGGACTTCTAGAGGGCCTGTCAGGGGGCAAAGGGCGAGTTTGTGGGCCGTCAGGGTCCTTCCGAATCGGTTCATGCATCCGCCTCTTGAGGTAGGAAGCGCCTGTTAAATAGTCCCGGCCATTCAGCGCTCTCGCCTAACTTGCTGCAAAGTTTTTCTGAGGGAAGTCGACCCTTTAATTCGGTGCTCTTGCAGGGTGCTAGAGCCAACCTTCCGCCTCTTAGGCTGTGCTTGTTTTACGTCAGAGCTTTCTCAACTCTTCACTGCCTCACAGCCTCGGAACTGTAACGGGAGCGCGGCGACTGTGTGCCTCCGCGCGCCTGAGGGGCAGTCGAACCCCGGAGGAAGGGGCGGATCGGGCGCGGTGTGTGGGACGGAGCGGGGTGCGCTGCTGTCGAAGCACCCACTCGGCGCATTCCGGGGCTGGTGGAGACTGTCTGGGCAACCCTCAGACCTCATCCCTCGACCTGTAGGTTCGCATTCCCACGGCAGCCCGACTCGACGGCGTCCCCATTGTGGGTCCAGTCTATGGTCTTTGAAGGTCTTTTCTTGCAGATATGCTCAGTTCTCTGGCGCGCGCTCCTTCAGAGTTGGCCAAAGGCTCTCTTCCCTGCAAAACTCAACCACACCCAGTGGCAGATGGATTTCTTTGTAACTGGCTTTCTCACTTGTAGGGTCCATTTTGAGTCTGTTAACATGGTGTCCTTGTTGTCAAGTAGATAGTCTTCCTAGATGGCTATGATAATTGAAAATATATAGGGTGACTGTATATAAGGTAAAATGTTATAACTCTTAAGTAGGCCAACGAAACAGATATGGTAGCTTTAAGGTTAATAATGTAAAAGTTAAGGTTCAGTTTTCTTTTTAAGTTTAAATTGGAGGGCATTTAGTGTTTATGAGCTAATTTAGCGAAAACGTACGTTGGGTATGTTTGGTTATCAAAAGTTGAAAAATCCCTGTAAAAATAAAGTAAGTCAGTGTTGAATTCATTGAATGTTGAACTTTGCACGGTTGTCACAATGATGAAACATGAAGACACAGAACTACATCAATGAGGAATTTCATTAACTTGAGTACCTGTGTGTTAGGTCTAGTTTACTGATATTGTTAAATTGTTCTTTATACAACATGGGATCTGATTTGAGTGTACTCTGAAGTTAATATTCTTGGATCGAATAGGTAGAAACCATTTAAATTGATTCAGTGAAGTATCCTAACATTTTTCATAGTGTAATTGCTAATCAATAGAAATGGATTCATTATTTTTCAGCAAAACTTGTATTCTCCTGAAATTCATAAAGGCATTGCATTACATTAATATCTTTAGGCTGTTAGCATTTCATAGGGACAATGAGCATGGTAGACGATATTAATTTTTGATAAAATTCTCAAATAATATGGGTTCCCTATCTAGAAAATTGTTAACAAAAGAGGGAGCGATAAGCTATAAGCCTATTTGCACATTCAGATTTTTCTTTATTGTTTCCATGAAAGCAAGTGTAAATATCAGTTTGAAGCATTTTTAAATCTGGTTTTATGGAAGGATAAATGGACAACATCCACAGTGAATATCTATTGTACACATTGATAACGTATGAGCTTTTAAATGCTTGAAATTTATATCATTATCACACTTTAAATCCTCTCTTATCCTCTCTGGTAATAGTAATCTATGATCCCAAAAGTTTTTATATCTTGCAACATTCCAGAGGAGGTATATTTTAGCCTAAATGTACAGTTTGACTTTAACATATACTTTAAACATGCCCTCTTAATGTACTTTTTTAAAAATTGTTAAATTTATTGGGGTGACATTGATTGATAACAATTACATTGTTTCCAGGTGTACAATTCTACATTACCTTGTCTATACATTGCATTATGTGTTTACCACCCAGAATCAGCTCTCTTTCCATCACCATATATTTGATTCCCCCTCCATACTCCTCCCCCACTTAATGTACTTTTATTGTTTACTTTTCTGTTTGGAATTGTTCTTATTGAAGAAACATTGGTACTTTAGATCATTTAATACAATTTTCTTTTTTTTTTTTAATTGATAAAAGATTTGAATCTTGCCCAGTTTCCTTCAGGTACTCTACCAAATTTTTTGACAGAGCACTGTATGCAGAAAAAAAAGTTGAAATTTTCATTATCTGATTCCACGTGTTTAATGAGTATTTCAGCTCTATATGGCATACTGGTTTTATATGTTGAGCAATTTTCATGGTTTGTTAGATACCAGAAGTGAGTATTAAGAGGTAGCATTGTGGTGGTAGAATAGCTGGGTTGGAATCAAATCCAGATTCTAGTTCTAGCTTTATGACTTTGGGCAAGACTTGTTTTCATTATCATGTAATAAATGAAGATATTGAATTAGATTGCGTCTAAGCTCCCTTCTAAGCTTTGAGTTTTGTGACTTTTGTAAATTCAAGACATTATCACTGGGTATCAAATGTTAAGTTATTGCCTAAGTGCAGACAGGTTTACTTCTAAATTTATACATGTAAGTTGAATATGAAGCATAATTAAATTGAGGCTATAAAAACGTTTTACTAACAGTTTTTCTAGTCAAAGTTTTAAAATCTTGATCTTCATTTCCAGATATCATCTCTTCTTTTGAACACTGTTCCTGATTGTGGCTTTGTCCAAGTATTAAATTGTGTGCCTTTTGTTCCTTGAAGAAAGAGGTATGGTAAAAATTGAAGTACTACATTATATAGTCTATTAAGTAGTAAGTTAATATATTTTATACTTGATCTTAGCCAAAAGGCCAAGAAGTGACAATATATTTTAATCTTGGACAAAATAAAACAGTTGATGTATGAGTTTTCACAGTTATAATTTTTTTTAAAGAGCCATTTTATTATTTTTGACAGAGAGAGAAAGACAGAGAAGGAGGGAGGGGGCAGAGCAGTCTCCATAGTTATATGTCATCAATATTTGACATGGTTTTGTTTCACATGGGTGGGTGGGGGCTGCGCACGGCAGGAACTGGGCTGGGGGCCTCCTGCATGGGAGTCACGCCCCCTAGAGCTAGGGGCTGAACCTGGGGGAAACAACTGAACTGGAGTAAACACACCCCAGCTCAGCACATGGGTCCACACAGGCCGGGGCTAGGATTCTATCCTTGGTCCTGGGGCTGCAAAGTGAGCACTCAATCCACTGAGACATCTGGCTTCTCCACATAGTTATAATTTTATTTTTAGCCTAAATAAAATGCACATAGGTTTTGTTGTATTTTATTGTAAGCAGCAAAGTAGTTTATGGATTTATTGTTTGTTGTTATTATTTTTTTAAGATTTATTCTACTGTTTTTGACAGAGAGACAGACAGAAGGGGCAGGGCCCAGAGCAGTCTCCATAGTTGCATATCATCAGTTTCCTACATAGTTTCATTCCACACAGTTGGGCAGGGACCTCCCACATGAGAGTCGTGCCCCACCGAGCTGGGGGCTGAAATGGGGGCTTCCCATATGGGAAGCTCGCCCTAGCAAGAACTGAACTAGGGGCCACACCCCAGTTCAGCTTATGGGTCCGCACTGGCAGGGGCTGGGATTTGATCCTCAGACCCCAGGGCTGCAAAATGAGCTCTCAACCCACTGAGCCATCCCTGCTTTCCCACAAAGTTATAATTTTAAATTTAGCCTGAATAAGATACTCATAGGTCTTACTTTAATGTAAGCAGCAAAGTAGTTTATGGTTTCATTGTTTATTATTTAACATTTCATTAGAGATCTGAAAATGATTTTAATTATATTCTTCTAAATGTAAAGATGGCATTCAGAACTTTTGGGTAATAAACAATGGAGAGAAATATGTTTGGAAGACGTTCTGAAACTTTAGATGGCCAGAAGAATGTGTTTTGCTTTAGTAAGTACAAAGTAATACACCTAAAGAAAAATTGTTTAGCATATATTTATATTATGATCAATGGCATCTACATTATAAGTCAGAAGGGACTTAGGAATCACTACAGAGTTATGACTGGTTCTGGAGACAATAATCTGAATATCTTAATGTAGATAGAAAGAAGGAATAAATCTGCCAACAATCCATGGTACTATAGGAAAACTGCAGACTCAGTGGAAAATATTGTACCCTTGTGAAAACAAACAAAACCTGAAACCTAGTTTCTTGAAGCACAAGAGTCTCTTGCTGTTTGTGCTGGATAGGTCCTGGGATACCACAGTATCATATAATTCCCCTCAGCAAATGCAATAAATATACCCATAATATAACTCTAAATTAGGAATAAGAATATCTGTATAACTACTAAAATAGTTGAAAGAGACAATACCAACTTAAATTATTACATTAGTTCCATAAACTTTACTAGCAAATGGTTTCCTTTTTAGAGCCATTTTTCACAAAGGCATGAATGTTTAATTTTATTAGAAGTTAAGGTCTAACAACTATCATGAGTAGAGAGGAACAAATTGAGTCTAGATACCAGGTTATTTATGTTTATTTACCTGTGTAATTTCTTCCTATATAACTTTTGTTTGACTGCTTACCACATGAAATTCACATGGGTATTGTGTTCTGGAATAGGAAAAGTAAGTGGTGAGTGCTAAGAATTTTCTTTACTGTGTTTGATCCAAACTACTCAGAAAAAGCAATGCGAATATGATGAAGAATGAAAGTTTCAAATATAATGAAGTAAACAAGAGGCTGCTATATGATGCTGACCAAAATGATTTGGATTATTTCATCTTGAAAAACTGTGAGCAAAGTCTGACTAAAAATTTAAAATTGTAGTTGGTATGCCTGTATGAAACAGTGTCAGGATATTAGAATAAAGGTGCATAACTTGAAGCTTAAGAAAATTAAATGAGCTTCAGTGGGTCTCTTTTCAAGAAGTGGTAATAGCAATAGCTGAAATCAAACACTGGCTTTGTAGGAAGTCACATCATTTAAAATGTGGTAAAATCATCACCAATTAAAATTGGCTTGTTGGATGATGTGGTTAGAATACGGTATATAGAGGCTGTTTGGAAAAAATCCAGCCATGATCAATATTACAAGAACAGTTAAACATGGTTGGATACTGTGTATAGTATTGTCAACTCCGTATCTCTTCATTTGGGGAACCATCTCTTCCCTTTTGTGTGTGGTTAGTGGACTATCAGTCACTCTTATAGTCTTATGAGTATAATCCAAGTTTAGTCATCCCTGTTGCAACAGTGATTGCCTGTTACTCAAGCAGACCCAATCAGAATCCTTTCAAATTGATGTGTGAATTCTAGGAGAAAGATGCTCCCTTCTCTCTAAAGTTGTTAATTTGGGAAGGTGCTAGTGACATTTTTTCCCACATGTATGAGAACTTCATCTGTAGTAGGTAAAAGTGAAGCTATAGAAATGGGAGATTGATGGAGATAGATTGCCTGTTTCAGTTAGGGATAATGGTATAAGATTTCAGTGTTTTACTTTTGATATTGCCAGCTAACCTGGTGTTCTTTCTTGTACTTTAGACCAAAATTCTGTATATAAATTAGTTTGAATTGGATTGCAACAGAAAGAATTTAAGATCTGTAACTTGAAGTTGATCATTCATATCCATCTTGTTTGCCCTTTTTCTTCTACCTTGTAAAACAGACATGTCCAACCTGTGGCCCAGAACAGCTTTGAATGAGGCCCAACACAAATTCTTAGAACATTATGAGATTGTTTTGTGGCCTTTTTATTTAAGCTCATCGGTTATAGTTAGTGTCAGTGTGTTTTATGTGTGGCCCAAGACAATTCTTCCATTATGGCCCAGGGAAGCCAAAAGATTGGACACCGCTATTGTAAAAGATGCCCTTTATTCATTCATCATTCATGCATACATGCAGTCCTTCATTCATTCAACCTAACCTTTATTAAATGTCTGTTATGTACAACTTTGTGCAACTGTCTGGATCGTCAAGGATTACTAGGCTGAGTGGATGGTGGACTTTTTTTTAATATAGTACATTTTTATATATTTAGGTAACACTGATCACCAGGCAAGTGTTGAGAATAATCAGCGCTGTACTTAGTATTACCCTTGATGTCCTGATGTCATCAAAATGTCTTCCTTTCAATATTTCCTTTATTGATGGGTAAAGAAAAAAAGTAATTGGGAGCCAGTTTAGGTAAGCAGGGAGGGTGTTCCAATACAGTTATGTGTTTATTAGCTAAAACCTCCCTCATACACAGTGCCCTGTGACTTGGTGCATTGTCGTGATACAAGAGTCATGAGTTGTTGGTAAAAAGCTCAGGCCACTTTTGTCTTACTTTTTCACGTAGTCTTTTTAGCACTTCCAAATAGTCAACTTGGTTAACTGTCCAACTGGTACAAATTCACAATGAACAATCCTTCTGATATCAAAACAGGTTAGCATCATCATTTTGATTCTTGATTTGGACTGACAGAACTTTTTTTGGTGGTGGAGAATCACCTGACTTCCACTGAGCAAGCACTTTAACAGTTTCAGGGTCATATTGGTACATCCATATTTTATCACCAATGATAACATGACCCAAAACATTGTCTTACCTCTTGGAAAAGGTCTTGGCAAACTTCCCCTCTCCTTTGCTTTTGTTTATCAATGAGCTCCTTTGGGACTGTTTTTGCACACACCTTTTTCATGCCAAGATTTTCAGTTAAGATTTTCCTAACCTTCTGTCCATTTACTTGGTCTGCTGTACTTCTCACAGTCAGCTGACAATTTTGATTAATTTTTGCAATGTTTTCAGTAGTTCTGCTCATTACTGGCTTCCCTGACATTTCATCAGTGACGCTTCCTCTTCCCTCAGAAAAATGTTTAATCCATTTGTACACTGCCGTTTTCTTCATGGCATTATCCCCATAAACTTGGACTAGCATGTCCCTGATTTCACTTCCAGTCTTGCCTAGTTTAATAAGAAATTTAATGATTGTTTATTGCTCTAATTCAAGCTCCTACATTCTCACGATGGCACACAAATGCACGACAACAACAATAATGAATGCCACTCAGCAAGACTGCCACACGTCAACATGAACACAGCTATGAAACCTTACTGGGTTGTGTGTACAGGACTGCCAACGTAAGAACACAGTGGCAAGTTTGCGAACTTAATTGTCTGACCTCATATGTTGTGCTTTTAATTTTAGGATAGATTGTAAAAAGTGATTATGAGAGTATACTTAGAAAATGTGAAGGAAGTAGATTATCTTCAAGAAAAATACAAATTTCCAAAAGTGATTCAAACAAACCTGAAAAGTCCAGAAACCATAGAAGAACTTGTGAAGTTGTAAGGCTTAAAATCCAAAGAGGTACATGGCCATGGTGTTTTTGGTGCAGGCTAAGTAATTTTAAGGAGTAGGCAATTCTCATGTTTAGTAAACTATTCCAATAGCAAAACTGTTAAAGAGAGCATTAAAAAGGTAAATTCTATTAATAAAATTTTGTCAAAACCAGAACTTTATTAAAGAATATGTTTAACTAATTAATAGTTCAGTATTATACTTGCTATTCATTTATGTAGTATATAGAAAAAAACAAACGATGTTATAATTTTTACTAATTCCCTTTTTACAATGTACTAAGATCATGAAGCATATTATTAATTGAATATTATTTATTTTCTATATAGAATACATGTAATTTTTCCTTTGTGTAACAACACTGCATATATAACTGTTGTTCTGGAGCCAGTTTCTTTTACTTTTTAGGTAATGTCATGGCCCACAAATTGTTAAATAAACAAAAAATCACTTACAGTATGAATTTATCAATCATGAGTGACATCTACTAGCATAATACTTCATTCTCTTAGTATTAACTTGTGGCCGTTGTTACAAGCTTTTCTGCAGTGATGTGGTTGGGTGCCTGTGTGTTGCTATGAGGAGAACAACATTGAATAATACCTATTTTATTTTGACTTCTTCTCCTCCATCAATTTTATAATGACTCAGAGTTACTAATTTAAGTTTGTCCAGAAAAAATGCAGTTGGTTTACCATAGGAATCATTTGCTTTCTTAAAAATTTCAAACTTTTTATGACTTCATGCCATTTTTGATAAAGTTTCGTAATAGTGTGGTCTAGAAACAAAGAGATTGTCATTCCCCTTCCGTCCAAATGCAAGCTATTGCTTTTGCTATGATAAGGAAGTACAGTGTGCCAGTGTGGAGGCCATTATTGTCCAGGGGAAACATTTTTAAAAACACTGACCTAAGGATAGCCAGTAATTACTAGAAACATTTTTATGTGTGTATGGTGGACTTTTTGCTGTGAGTTTGTATGGGTTCATGTTTCTGTTTATCTATCTGTTCTCTATCCCATCTATCGATAGTTAAACAAATTAAAACCTAATATATCTACTATTTGTTTCTGTCTTTTCACTAAGTGCATCCTAGAAATGTGTGTTTTAAAAATGGAATAATAACTCCATTAAATGAAAATACTATTATTTTTTATATTTAGTTATTTTTAATTTTGTGATTTTGTAAACAGTGCTGAAATGAACATCTCTGATTGTTACCTTTAGTATACATTTCTAGAAGTGAATTAGAAGTTATATACTTTCTTACCAGATGCTTTTATATGTATGTATTTTATATTTATAATATATAATATTTATAATAAATATATATTAGAAACTGTTCTTTATAAAGGTTATTCCAGCTTGTGTTCCCATCATTAGTATAGCATAGTACCTGTATTACTAAAAAACAAAGTTTTAAAAATGAAGCCATATAAAACAAATTTAAATTTTTATTGTTAGATTCAGCAGACCAACTTAACTCTGTAAAATTGCTGTCATCGTTTCTACATGCTTACTCAGTTACTGTACATATCTTATTGTGGATTGGTGACAAAGAGTTCATGGACCATCAATAGACCATATTTATAGTAGCACTGTTTCAGCCTAGGAGCCAGCAGAGAAGGAGCAAAAGGGGGTGTGGGGAGAGGTTTGTGTCTCCTATATATGGTTTTTTAATACTCTTGCTTTTAGCATGGTACCCACTCTTTCAGCTGTGTCTGGTCCCTATTTCAGAGATTCTGTTTTACTTACTGTAGAGAATAAACCTCCACACTTCTATGATGGGGAATAGTAGTTACCTAGCATTATGGAGTAGGGAAGGGAATCTTAACAGCTAACCAGAACTCAGGCACCTTTCTCCAAATTTCTCTTTATTTTAGTTTCTTTCTCCTTTCCCATTTCTGTTACTTGCTGTTGTCAGTTCATAATCATTTTGAAGATTCATCTGACTATAAAGTGAGTTCTCAGCTTTTGCCTTACTGTCTGCCTCCATCTGTTTTCTTGGATCTGCAAGGTTCTTTTGTATATATTTATCTGCTTTCCAGCATCTAGAATTTTGTTGCTATGGTCACTTCTCTTCTTTGCCATTGTTAATTTTTTAATGACTTCTTCTATATTTGTCATGCTACAAATACTACTCTTCTCTAGTCTTTTCTACTTTCTTAACTGTATTAACTGTATTTCTGTATTGTAGATTTTATTGTTGACAGATAATTCTTCTATCTCACGTTATTTTTTAAGTTATTTTTTTCTGATTAAAATATGATTTTTCTGAAGTATTTACTTAAAACGTTTTTTCCAGAAAAAGTACATATGTAGTATGTTCTCTGAATCTTTGCTTATCTAAGGTTGTATTTTTTTTCCTCACATACAAGTTTTCTTGGGTATTGAGTTAACTCTTGGGTTAATTCTTTTCCCTCAGAACTCTATAAGTGTTATTTCATTGTCTCTAGCATATAGAATTGTGAGTAAAATATCTGATTAACATTGCTGTCTAATTAAAGTTTGAATGAAAATTTGTTTGCCTTTTAGATAACTACATTTTCTACCTTTTTTTTGTAGCATGTAATTTTTATCTTTTAAACTCAAAAATTTTACTAGGATAAGTTATAGATACTGAGTTTTATATTCCCCCACTAGTAATCTTGCCAGGCATTGGGGGAGGGCCTTTGATTTTGAAAATTTAGGTCTTAAGAAACAAAAGAGGATGCTGGGATAGCTCAGCAGGTTGAGCACATGCCTTGCAACCACAAGGTCCAGGGATCAAATCCCGGCCCCGGCCTGTACAAACCCATATGTTGAACTGCGGCGCAACTGGTAACCACCGGGATGGTGGCGAAGGTTCTCGTCTCCTTAGTGGGAGGCCCTTGGTTCAGTTCACATCCTGTGAGGCCTCACATCCAACTGTGTGGAATGAAACTATGTCACAACTAATAATGTACCAACTATGAGGACTGCTTTGGGCCCTCCCCCCTTCCCTCTCTCTTTCTCCTTTCAAACAATAAATCTTACAAAACAAAATAAAAACTTGTAATTTTTTCTCTTGTTTTCAAAGTCATTATTTTTCCCCCATTTACTTTGTTCTCTCATGTCAGTATTTTCTGTATTTTGTATTGCTTTTTCAGTATATTGTCTCAGATATTAATGAAATCACCAATTATTACTTGATTTTTCTTTTTTTAAGCTTTCTCCTTTTTCCTACAGCAACTTCTATTGTAGTTACTGTTTTTCATTGCTGGGTGGGAGACTAAAAGAGAAGCTTCTCTGAATGTTCAGATTATTTGCCCTTTTTTGAGTGACTACATTCAGTGATGTTTCTACCTACTTACCGTTTTTGATGGTATTGACAGTTGAGATGAATTCTTAGAGAATAACCAAGATTTTCTTTTTTTCTTTTTTTTTACTTGGAAGGAAGGGCAAGTTAATGTAATGGTTTTCTGATAACGTATGTGGAGAAAGGACAGAACTCTTAAGAAGAAGAAAATAGTCAGCAATATAGAAAGATTTTTCTTTGCTTAGAAATGATTTTCCTCTTCACATCTCTCCTGACAGCTGGTGCTAGCAACCCCAATTCAGGTGGGCCTCTGGACCCAGATCAAAGCTCTGGATTCATCCTCCCCATACCTCATCTGGAACCTTCTGTCACCTAGAGGGCTACATACAATCTTACTGTCAAGCCCTCACTTCCTCTCCCAAGGTATGTTTAGGGGAAGGAATGGGCTTCAGGATTATGTTACTCATTTCCTTACTACAGCCAAAATATATAGATACTTATAAATAGTGGTTGAATGAATGTCCCCTCGTAGTCCTCTTTTAAAGTGGTTCTTGACAAGCAGTCAATATTTATTTTCATTCTTCTGTCTCTGGATCGTTTTATACCAAATACCTTGCAATAATGTCTGTGGAATGTTTTTCTAGTTACTAGCCATTTTGTAGGATTTTTCTTCCCTTTGATTTGTGTTTCAATTGGCAGTTGGGAGGGGAAGAAAATCAAGTGGCTCAAGTTTTCATCTTAATGCAGGAAACTCTCCAGGTTACTTTAAAGGGCCAGTCATACTTTACACGAATAGTATTATTTCAAGGCTTGATGAGATGGTTGGTCAAGTTTTATGAGAAAATAATACATATATAGAAGGCAATAGTTTAAATAGATTTAAAATCAGTAACCCTTATTGACTGGGTAGAGATTAGACTAGTGAAAAGAGCATTGGCTAAAAAGTTGAAAGATTAAAATTATAATAAAAATTCTCTTTGCTTTTATTTTGTAATCTGAGATGTTCACAACATGCAATATATTTATACCCGAAAGTGACAACCCTAGTATAATTTGCTACCAGGTATCATCTTTGAATGCTTCCACATACTACATAGGTTGAATATAGTTGAACACAAAATAGATTCTCCAAATTTAAAATTTGAAGACAAATAAACCTGGCACTACATAAAATACACAAACTCCTGTTCTGTATTATGTATGCCATAAATTAAACATAAAAAGTATTGACGTTCAACATTAATTGTCTACAAGTTATCAAATTTAAGTAATAGACAGTGGATTTCTTAATAAGCTGGTCTCTTTTATCAACTTCGTTTTGCGTATGAAGAAAGGGCTTGCACTTCAATGGGTAAACTTTTTGGCATCTGGTTTGGCTGCCCTGCATCCTATTTAATTATTTTATATTCTTTATGGACTGGAAGGGTAAGGTTCCTGGATGGTCAGCTCTGAATAAACAATGTATTAATGTATATGTTCTGACTCCTTTTTTTAGATTTTAAGCTGCAGTGGGATAAGGACCATGTTTTTGAATCTCCATAGCACCCATCAAAATACCTCACATTCATAGTAGGTATTAGTGTTAGTTGATTGAAATCACATTTTTATACTGTTTGTTAGACTTTGGGATACGTATTTTCTTATGAAAAATTTTTTAATTGTGTAGATACTTTGAAATAGAAATACCAAAATCTGTAATTTTTTAGTATTGTATGTGCATATTTTTGGAGACATGTACTATTACTGTAAAAAGCTATTTGCCTTTTGTAATGAAATTCATGATTCAGTTTCTCCTTAATTATACATAATAATAGAAAAGCTTGGTATGGATAATCCAGAATGACCATAGTATGGTATTCTGGCAAAAGGAGATTAAACCATTACTAGGTGTGCTTAAAAAGTTTCACATATTTGAATCCCACCCTTAGGTTCTGGAATGACAAAAACTCCATATGTGATTATAATGCTTGCTACTGTTGAGAATGTAACAATCTTTAGGAAATATTCTTAGTTGTTATGGAGTACCTACCAGGTATCATTGAACTTTTTTCTAGCCATTTATTATTTTAATTACTTTTGAAGAAAAAGTTTTTACATTTAGCTTTAAATAATATAGTCAAAAATTTACAGTAAAAATTCATTTTATTGTACTAGATATAGTATGTAAAAAAATTCAGTAAACTGGTACCCTTCTAATGAATGTATTATCAGTTTAGCGTATATATTTATTTGAAGAGTATTGAAGAATGTATTTTTTAGACCCAAACAAAAGTACGAAGCTTGAGAAATACTAAAGTAGTCTTTTAATATGTAAAGCAATGTAACTTTTAATTACATCCTCCCGATAAAGGATTTTTAAAATAGTGAAGTTCCCAGTTATTTAGATTAACTAAAATTTAAAGCTGAAACCTTTGGTAGACACTATAGGTGAAGCTTAATGTGAGTTGCCATTTATTTTCTTTAGCTTATCTAATTTTATCTATTTTTCATAGACTATTTGAGACCCTGGAAGTAAGAAAATGTAATTCTTCTAATATACAGTTTGATATTTTTACTACTGAACCGTCAGTACTCAGATGGCAATCTCAACAATATATTGTCACATCTTACTACTTTACTATTTTTTATTCCTCTTCAAATTGAACCATCTTGCCTCATATGTGGTAATCACATGCAATAATGATATTGCTGCAGTTTATTTAGCACTTTGCAAGATACTGTTACATATGTTTTCTCATTTAATCTTCACAGCAATCCTGTGAAAGAGGTAGGAGAAGTACTAATTTTTTTTTTTTTTGTTTTTCATTTTTAGATGAAGAAACAAAGACAGAGATTAACAGTTGTCTAGAATAAAATAAATGAGTAAGTGTTTGACTTAATGAAGGCAGATAGTAATGGGTACATTCTTATTTGCCAAGGGCTTTCCTTGCTGCCAGCTGCCTGAGTTCTAGGGACAAAAAGCCAAATGCCAAGCTAGGGAACCAGAAAAGTAGTAGATAGACTTTAGTAGTACCATAGCAAAATGTACTTTCTTTTAATTCTCTCTCTCTTTTTTTTTTT